>PVLC010023798.1:0-25417 GCA_004027655.1 Graphiurus murinus | reverse complement strand
GGTACTGGGGATTGAACTCAGGGGCATTCTACCTCCGAGCTACACCCCCAGCCCTATTTTTTTATTCTTTATTTTGAAACCGAGTCTCACTAAGTTGCGGAGTGCCTCACTAGGTAGCTGAGGCTGGCCGCAAACCCGGATCCTCCGGTCTCAGCCTCCCGAATGCTGGGATTACAAGCGTGCGCCACCACGCCCGGCTATTTTTTATTCTTTATTTAGAAACAGGGCTATACTAAGTTGAGGAGGGCCTCACTAGGTAGCTGAGGCTGGTCTTGAATCTGTGATCCTCTGGTCTCAGCCTCTCAAGTACTAGGATTAGAGGCATGTGCCACCATGCTTGGCTTCCCTCTATTTTTTTTTTCCTGCTGTGCCTAGGGATCAAACCCAGGGCTTCATGCATTCTAGGCAAGTACTCTGTTACTGAGTCACATCCCTAGCCTCAAAAATATTTTTTTTATGTGTGTGATACTGGGGATTGAACCCAGGGGCATTGTATCTCTGAGCAACACTCCCAGCCCCATTTTATTTCTATTTAAGCTGTAAACTCCAAGTCATAGGTGAAGCCCATCTCTCCAGATGCAGCCATTTTTTACTTGTTTTGAGTCTGTATAGGTACTGTTGATTTTTATAGGCATATAGAATTACATATTATCTTAAGCCTTTATTGGTATGTGTGTAATTTATTTCATATTCCCCCCCCACACACACATATTTCACATCATGTCACAATACACAGATCCACCTCAGAACATTTTAATCAGCAGTGTTATCTCTGACTTGGCTATGATAAAGATAACCATAGGAGAAATAAGTTAGAACCATTTAATTTGAACAGAGATTTTTTTTTTTTTTTTTTTTTAAAGATGATGACCTGATAGGTTTTCCTTAAAATTTGCTGCTGAAAAAAATCTGTTGGCCATTTACTTACTTATTCACTTGTTTATTTTTGTGGTACTGAGAATTGAACCCAGGGGCATTCTACCTCTGAGCTACACCCCCACTCCTATTTTTTTTTTTAATTTTTTACTTTGAAACAGGGTCTCACTGATTTGCAGAGAGCCTAAGTATCTGAGGCTGGCTGCGAACCTGTGATCCTCCTGTCTCAGCGTTCCAATAACTGGGATTACAAGATTGCGCCACCATGTCCGACTTCTGTTGACCTTTTAAATTTTTATTTGTGTAAAGTTTAAGCAGTTTATAACTAAAAGGAAGTAAACATGGTACCCAGTGTCTTAGGAGTTTACTCATTTCCTCAGCTGTCATCAGAGTGGTGATTATGGTTAACAGTTTAGTATGGAGCTTTCTACACTTTTTACTATTTTTATGAAAATGTACAATTAGGCTGGGTGTGGTGTGGCACACACCTGTGATCCCAGGACTTGGGAGGCTGAGACAAGAGGATTGCAGATTCAAGACCAGTCATAGCAACTTAGCCAGACCCTGTTTCAAAATAAAGAGGACTGGGGGGTGTAGCTTGGAGGTCCATTCCCCAGTACCCAAAACACCATTACTCAGTTTCTCATTTTGTTATTCTCAGTTGCTTTCTTTAACACTGTCTCTTTCCTTTTCTCCCCCATCTCTTCTTTTGAAAATATATTCCCAGACTTTAAACTCCAAAGAATCTCATATGTGTTTAGTAAGAGATATTTCAAACTGCTGGGCCCCAAAAGTAGAAACAGCTATAACAAAGGTGAGTACATTTAAAATTTGAAATCAAGAAACAAAGCGTTTTGGGTGAATTGTTCTTTAGTAGAATGCTTAGATTGACTTTGTCTTTTTATTCTTTAATATCCTCTGTGATATTGTCTATAAATTTTGTAGGAGTGTGGTTTTAGATATCGAGATTATAAAACTTCATTCTTGTACTAGTTTGTTGGCTGAGTGGATGGATAGCTTGCAGGTAAAGATCCTTCCTGACCACATGCATGGTGAGAGCAAGGAAACGTGTAGTAATAAATACCAAGCTTGTCAATGGTTATATCAATATCAGTATTAAATAAGCAGAACTTTGTTGAGGGGAATGTGGTATTTTTTGGGGGGGAAATAAAACCACAAGGGGGCTACAATTTGTTACCACAGATAAGAGCGTCATTGTGGTATTCTACTTGGAATATAATTTGGTGCCTGCGTGTAGATGTCCTATGTTTGGTGGTTTAAAGGGAAGAGGAAAGCCAAGACATGCTATGATGACAACCACGTGGTTTCGCTTCTGGCTGAGTTTCAGAGATGACACCTTTCTCTTGGCTGTCTGAGCATTTCTGGCAAAGACTGAATTCTGGAGGTGGTCATAAAAAACATTACTGTATAATATTTTTAAAATCAGCTTATCCTAGTGTAATCTATAGATTTTATTATTTTTTTTACTCTTAATGAGGAAAATTGGAAGCTCTAAAACCGTGTGAGCTTTCAGATCATGATCTAAAAATGTATTTGCCAACATTCAATTAAAATTTATCTTGAGTTTCTTTTATGGTAAGTAATTTATATTGAGTTTTTCAATAGGAATGCCTTTTGAAAGCTATTATTTTCTAGTTGAGAAAGCATAAGGACTAAGGTATAACTCCTTTTCCACACCTTTCATACTGTGTTTGACAGGTGAGAACGCCAGTGATGAATTCTGAAGCAAAAGTTCTGGTGCCTGGGATCCCTGGGCATCGTGCAGCCATCAAGCCTCCTCCACAAACTGGAGAAGTAGAGGGCAAGAGGAAACTAGGGGGAAACGAGGTACTGTAAACACCTGGATCAGATTCTTGAGTTTGAGAGTTAAGAATGCTTGGGGAGTCTCAACAAGTATAATTGAATAGTAGATCCTATGTTAAATCTTAAGAAATGTGCTGCAATTGCTGCTGCTGTCTTCTCTTTATCCTGTGCAGCTTAGGCCCCCAAATTATATTGTCACATCTATAAGATTCACTTGGCCACTGTTCAAAGAAGATGGAACTTTTATTAACTTAAATGAATCATTTGTTACTAGTTAGATCATGAAAAATTGAATACATTATGCCAGGGCTTGCTGTGATGACCTTCACTGGTTTCGCATATTGCTGAGTTTCAGTGATGCCTCCTCTCTTGGCTGTCTGAGCAGCCCTGGCTAGTCTCATGCCAGTTGGTCTTTACAAGTGATGGTCATAATCACTTTGTTTTGTGGTACTGGGGATTGAACCCAAGGGCATTCTACCTCTGAACTACACCCCCAGCCCTATTTTTATTTTTATTTTTTGCAGTATTAGAGGTTGAACCCAGGGACATTCTCCGAGCTACACCCCCAGCCCTTTTCTTTTTTTATTTTGAAACAGGGTCTCACTAAGTTGTGGAGGACCTCACTAAGTAGCTCAGGCTGGTTGCGAACCTGTGATCTTCCTGTCTCAGCCTCCCAAGTACTGAGAGTACAAGCATGCACCACCACACTTGGCGTGCTTTTTATTTTGAAACAGTCTCATGAAGTTGTTAAGGATCTTGCTAATTGCTGAGGCTGGTGGTAAACCTATGATCCTCCTGTTTCAGCCTCTCAAGTACTGAGGTTACAGGCGTGCACCACTGGCCTGACCATCATAATCACTTAAAGTGCTCATAAACTTTTTTTCTCTACTCTCAAAGCCTTCCTATAATTACTTTATTTACCCCTACAGAGTAGGGGTAAATACAGTAATTCTTCACTTTTATCTGAGTAATCTAGAAATTTAGCTCTTTTACTATAGAAAACTTGTTTAGCTGATTTTAAATCTTTATTAGGTAGGGGGTTAGAGATAACCTGTTTATAAAAATTATTCCTCAGCTGGGCGTGGTGGCGCATGCTTATAATCTTAGTACTTGGGAAGCTGAGACGGCAGGATCTCAAGTTGGCAGCCAGCCTCAGCTACTTAGTGAGGCCCTCCGCAACTTAGACCCTGTTTCAAAATAAAGAATGAAAAATAGGACTGGGAATATAGCTCAGAGGAAGAAATCCCCTGGGTTCAATCCCTACTACCAATAAATAAATAAATAAATAAATAAATATCTATATATTTCAATAATGTGATGTGTGACTTTAAGGTGCAAACTTCCTTTAGATTGACCTGGATCCATCTCTTTAATTTCTTTGTTTTTAATTTTTTTCATATGCTAGGATAACCTAAGTAGGGAGCTTTGCAGAGCATATGTATGATTTGTCAGTCAAAGAATAAATTTATATTTTGATTTAGCTATTCAGGAGCTGCCAGAATATGGCTTTTGTATGGCAAACTACATTTTATTTATTTACACTTAAATTTAAAAAAATCATTAAGGAAGCTGAGTGTGGTGGCGCACACCTGTGATCTCAGTGCTTGGTAGGCTAAGACAGGAAAATTGCATGTTTGAGGCCAGTACCTGGTAACTTAGTGAGATCTGTTTTTAAAATAAAATAATAAAAAGAGCTGGGGATATAGTTCAGCGGTAGAATGCCCTTGGGTTCGGTTCCCAGTATCATATTCTATTTCCCCTAAATTATCAAGGACACATATCAAGTAACATATATTCTAGCTAATAAATAAAAACTACTTGAAATCACCAATAAAAAATAGGAGGTTTTGCCGGGCGTGGTGGCGCACGCTTGTAATCCCAGCATTTGGGAGGCTGAGACCTGAGGATCCGGGTTCGCGGCCAGCCTCAGCTACTTAGTGAGGCACTCCGCAACTTAGTGAGACTCGGTTTCAAACTAAAGAATAAAAAATAGGGCTGGGGGTGTAGCTCGGAGGTAGAATGCCCCTGAGTTCAATCCCCAGTACCGCAAAAAAAAAAAAAAAAAAAAAAAAAATAGGAGGTTTTATGGACTGTTTTGAGAACATAGCTGCCTATACTTTTATCCTCTTGATAGTAATTTTGTTTCCTTTTACTGATCTGAAGTTGATACCAAGAGATAGTTATACTGGGGAAAGCTCTGATAATAAGGTCTTTTTTTGGGGGGCAGGGTGGTACTGGGGATTGAACCCCAAGGTGGTTCTACCACAGAGTGACACCCCCACCCTATTTTATTTTATTTTTTTTTCGGTGCTGGTGATTGAACTCAGGGGCATTCTACCTCCGAGCTATACCTCCAGCCCAATTTTTTATTCTTTATTTTGAAACCGAGTCTCACTAAGTTGCGGAGTGCCTCACTAGGTAGCTGAGGCTGGCCGCGAACCTGGATCCTCCGGTCTCAGCCTCCCGAATGCTGGGATTACAAGTGTGCGCCACCACGCCCGGCTTCCCACCCTATTTTGATTTTTTAAAATTTTGAAACAGGATCTCACTAAATCGCTAAGAGCCTTGCTAAGTTGTTGAGGCTGGCCTCAAACCTGTGATCTTCCCATCTCACTCCCAAGTACTGGGATTACTGGTATGTGCCATCACACCCAGTTGATAATAGGTCTTTTCTTGTGCTTTAGTAACCTATGTCATGTCTTGTTTGAATCTTCCTGTAGAGGGATTTTTATGAATTATATTTTCAAACCTTGCTTCTTAGGTATTTATATTTTTTGCTAGAATCTGGAAACTTGAATTTTCATGATTTTTTCTTGTTTCTTCCATTGGTGGTATGATAATGAGATTGTGCTGGAATGGCAACGAGCATTTTTATTTTTTGATGTTGAGGCATGAATAAGTCTTTTTGTCACTAAACTGTTAGGCTTTGTCTGGTAACCTTTAACAGATTATTTGTGTTCTATAGGTTAGCATTGAAGAACGCCTGGGAGCAATGGATATAGATACAAAAGAAGGAAAGGATGACCTTCTGCAGACAAATAGCTTTCCAATTCTTCTCACACAAGGATTAGAAAGTAATGATTTCGAAATGCTAAATGTAAGTATGGCATTTTTTAATGAATTCAAACATCTAATTTTTCTTAAAACATGATTGTGTAACACATTCACAGAGCAAATAATCATTTTATGTAGTGGTTTTTATTTAATGTTTTGTGAATTTATTCAAGTGTATATAACTTGGTGGCTTTATACAGACAGTCACTAACCTTAAATGGGATTGTGTTGAATTCCTTTAAACCTGGAATGCATTTTCTCATAGAAATATTGTTCTGAATTGTTAGATTTTAGGCTTTAGTTTGCAAAAGCCTTTTTAAACATTGTGTAGCTGAACTATAATACTCAGCATTCTAGATCACAATTTATATTTTTTTCTGTAGGAAAATGCGTTCCTGAGTTTTTACTCTGGATTCCAGAAACTTATTTCCCCCTGGCCGTGAGAGGGGGCAGTGAGGTGGAACCTTGGCAATGGGTAGGAGGTTTGGGGCAAAAATTCAAAGGGTTGGGGGCTATTTTATAAAATACATAAAGGTAAAAGTACTAGACACTGTATAAAAGGAGGCATTTATGATTTCTTGTAAGTTGGTGACTGCTTGTATGAGGTTACTCAATTTATTTCTCTTAGATTTCACAGTTGTCTCTATGGAAAATTTACATGTGAAAAATAATTAGATTTAAACACTATCAGCCAGGCGTGGTGGCGCACACTTGTAATCCCAGCATTCGGGAGACTGAGACTAGAGGATCCGAGTTCAAGGCCAGCCTCAGCTACCTAGTGAGGCACTCTACAACTTAGTGAGATCCTGTTTCAAAATAAAGAATAAAAAATAGGGCTGGGGTTACGGCTCAGAGGTAGAACGCCCCTGAGTTCAATCCCTAGTACCGCAAAAAAACAAAACAAACAAACATAAAAACAACCAAACACTACCTGATCAGATAAAAGCAATTTATGGTTGTTAGATTCAGCAATATTATAGTTTTTTTCAGTATAGATATAACTTTATTCTGTAACTTATGAATAGTGTCATTGATGTCATTTGTTCTAAATGGGAATATCTTACATTTGTGTCTAAAGGTGGTTTTATAAAAAGAAGAAAGGAAACTAGTAGATACAAAACTACAGAATTACTTTTTTGTTTATGGTGGTAGCGATTGTACCCAGGGGCATTTTACGTCTGAACCATACCCCCTGCCCATTTTAGTTTTGGGGTTTTTTTTGAAACATGGTTCTTGCCATGTGCCTGAGTCTCCCTGTGTTGCTGAGCTGTCCTCGAACTTGCAGTCCTCTTGTCTTAGCATCCCAAGTACTGGGTTTATAGGCATGTGCTGCCATGCCTGGCCCCAGAATTACTTTTTTTTTTTTTTTTTTGCGGTACTGGAGATTGAACCCAGGGGCATTCTACCTCCTAGCTACGTCCTTAACCCTATTTTTTATTCTTTATTTTGAAACAGGGTCTCACTAAGTTGCAGAGGGCCTCATTAGGTAGCTGAGGCTGGCCGTGAACCTGGATCCTCCTGTCTCAGCCTCCCAAATGCTGGGATTACAAGTGTGCACCACCACGCCCAGCTCCCAGCCCTGTTTTTTATTCTTTATTTTGAAACAAGGTCTCACTAAGTTGCAGAGGGCCTCACTAGGTAGCTGAGGCTGGCCGCCAACCCAGATCCTCCAATCTCAGCTTCCCCCCAGCCCTATTTTTTATTCTTTATTTTGAAACAGGGTCTCACTAAGTTGCCAAGGCTGGCTATGAACCTGGGATCCTCCTGTCTCAGCCTTTTTAAGTGCTGGGATTACAAGTGTGCACCACCACGCCTGGCTAAAGTTTTTAATTTTACCGTTTCAAAACAGGATCCCTACCAAGTATACTGTAACCCTCCTCTCTTAGCCTCCTGAGTAGCAGCTGCCACCATACTTTGCTAGAATGTTAAGCTTAAAACCTGGCTGCCCTTTCTTTGGATGGGGGTTTGCTAGGGATTAAACCCAGTGCCTCACACTTGTTAACATGCTATACCACTGAGCCATGCCACCAACCTCCACATTTTTAATAATTATTTTAACATTTGAACAAAATATATTTATGAAACACCTCTGGCATAGTTTTGGGCTTTTGAAAGACCTATTGTATCCTTCAATAGATGAATGGTTAGAAAAATTGTTTAGCAGTTTAATGAATGTATTATTGATAGATCAGTAGTACAGATAAAACTCACATTTATACTATGAGAAAGAAGATAGACAAAGAAACTGCAATATTGTATGATTCTGATTGTAAATAAATTGTGGCAAATGCAGACCAGTGTATAGTATGGTGACTGCCTAGGAATGGGGGATTGAAGGAAAGATAGATTGTGAAGGGCCCCAAGAAAACATGAAGGTGATAGATTATGTTTACCATAGTGTTTGTTTCATGGGTAAATGTGTTTGTCATCAGAGCAAATGTTTCAGTTGTACTGCAGTTAAGTTGTAAAAAAAAGTCTCATTTCATTGTCAGCATCAACTTTTTGGTAGTTGTTTCTTTAAGTATATCCTTAACAAAAGTTAATGATGTTGACTTCCCTGTTATCATGTAGCTTAGATTGGGACAACTTATTTTTTTTTTTTTTTTTTTTTTTTGCGGTACTAGGGATTGAACTCAGGGGCATTCTACCTCCGAGCTATACCCCCAGCCCTGTTTTTTATTCTTTATTTTGAAACAGGGTCTCACTAAGTTGCGGAGTGCCTCACTAGGTAGGCTGAGGCTGGCCGCGAACCCGGATCCTCCGGTCTCAGCCTCCCAAATGCTGGGATTACAAGCGTGCGCCACCACGCCCGGCGGGACAACTTATTTTTATTTACTTCTTTTAGATTTGAAGTCATTAACATATTGCCTCTGTCTTTACTGGGCATAAGTATCCAAGAGCTTGTTAAAAGTTCTTCTGCAGCTGGGCGTGGTGGTGCACACTTGTAATCCCACCATTTGGGAGGCTGAGACCAGAGGATCTGGGTTCTCGGCTACCTAGGGGGGGGCCACTTTGCAACTTAGTGAGACCCTGTTTCAACATAAAGAATAAAAAAATAGAGCTGGGGTTATAGCTCAAAGGTAGAACGCCCCTGAGTTCAATCTCCAGTACCGCAAAAAGTAAATAAATAAATAAATTATTCTTCTGCTTTGCAGTTTGGGATAACTTCTAAGTAGCTAGGCCATACTCATTATTTGCTTTCTATGTTTCTGGCTTGCATCACTTATCTTGGTGTATTTATTAGTAGTGACCCCTTCCATTCCCAAAAGTATCCCAATTTAGACAACAAATTTTATCTTCATTCTGTATTTAGAGCACTAGTGAATTTCACAAATCATATATTTTTTTTAGTCCTTCATTATGCTTCATTGTTGTTGTTTTTACAACACTGGGGATTAAACCCAGGGCCTCACAAATGCCAGGCAAACACTGCCACAGAGCCACGCCTTCAGCCACATTAGGCCTCTTAAGCAAATTTTCAGTGTAAATAATGAACAACATAGTCATCCTACTTGGTGGTTTGGGTGAACATCTTGTGAAAATTTAAGGTCTTATCAAAAGAATTATGAATCTCCAAAGTAACTTGTAGACTTTTTCATAGGTAATGTTTCCTGTAGCTTCTCTAGATCATTGGAATCATGTCACAGTTGGTACTTAAGTAATGAGATGATTTGAGAAATAATGTTGTCATTATACTTTGCACTGAATCTTGTATTTTTGTTTTTTGGAAACAACAATTTAGGTTAATTGAGACTATTAGGAGAGTCCTTACCCTTAGATCCCCAGTGACTATATATAAAATATTCTGTCTTTTGCATAGAAACTTTGTAATTATGTAAGTTTTTAAATAGTACTTGATGGATTTGGAATGATTTGATGTAAAGGTAGTTTTACCACATGGTAACTTAGCAGTACCCTGTTTCAAACTGAAATATAAAATAGGGCTGGTGATGTACCTCAGTGGTAGAATATCACTGGGTTCAGTTCCAAGTGCCACACACTGAAAAAAATAAAAAGGACTCGGGGTGTAGCTCAGTGGCGGATTGCCCTGGGTTCAACACCCAGTACCATTTCAAAAAAAAAAAAAAAGGTAAGAGAAAGGGGGAACATGAAATCTCAAAGGTCTCTTGCTTCTGTGAAGCAGGTCAGGCTCAGAGAAGCTGAAATGGCTGTCTGCGAGAATGGTCAGCTCTGTCATCCATTCTGCCACCTGGGGTAGAGACTGCATCTCTCCCGTAGATCCAGCTTAAAGCACACTTCTTGTGATCTTTTGATTGGTTTAAAATATTGTCAGAGTTGACAATTTATAGAGGTTTCTTCTAATTGTGATATTACTGTTTTGCTCACTGTCATGTGGAGACAGCTCTAATAAAGTGGAGGCTTGGATGTATCTCTAAAATGGTACATATCTATAAATGTTTTGACATGTTCTTTTGTGTTTTATATAAAAAATTGGTAAGAAGTAAATTTCCTGATGCCTGAAGACTGTAATTGTCCAGTAGCCACAGAATATGATGAAACATTTTCCATTCATTCCTTAAACCTTGATTTACTAAATTCATCTGGTAGTTTTTTGCCTTGGTGTATTTTAAATCATTTTTATCTGCAATTTTTCTTGTAGTACCCTTAGTTTGTTATATTATACTCATATTAATAATCCTTTTATTTTCTCACAGAAAGTACTTCAAACTAGGAATTTAAACCTGATAAAGAAGACTGTTTTAAGGATACCCTTGCATGCTGTTATTCCACTGTTGCAAGAGGTAACCAAACTACTGCTCTTTTTATTTTAAGGTCTCAGTTCTGTGAATTAAAGAAAAAAAAAACAGCATCTAGAGAAATGGGTTTGTAATATGTAAGGACACATGGAATTTAGAGAGTGAATGACAGATAAATAGATGGAAAGTACTTTGGACAGAAAAGTGAAATTGATGAATTCACAAGCCAATGAAAGGAAAGATGATGGATATTTTTACCTTTATTTCACTAGCAGTGAGTGTGCATATCTTTACCTAGAAGGTATTTGGACTTTAAACCATAGGAAGTTGTATGTACAGGATGTCATTTAGAACATCTGTATTCTTACTTAAGAGTTTTCCCTTTATATCCTATGAGGTACTCTAACTTAACACTGAAATCATTTTTATACGTTTTGATAATTTTCTTTTCCTTTTTTTTTTTTTTTGTGGTGCTGGGACTTTTAACTGGGGTGCTTTACTTCTGAGCTACACCCTAATCCTACTTTTTATGTATTTATTTTTAATTTTGAAACATTTGCTGAGGCTGTTCTAGAACCTGCAATCCTCTTGTTTCAGCCTCCCAAGTACTGGGACTATTAGGTGTGTACCACCATGCCTGGCATGTTGTAATTTTCTTTATTGCAGATGGCCTATTTATTAATCTCTGTGCCTGGCAATATGGAACTAGAGAGGGCATAAAAAGATTATCTAGTTCAGCCTCTGACTTGTATAGAAGAGTAACCTTCACCGTCTCCGACAAGTGCCTGTTCTGTCTTGCCTTAAGTAACTGTTCAGCAGTGTTAGGAAGGGGTAGGTAGACAGGAGATGGGAAGTGGGAGTGGTAGAGCCCAGAAAGCCCAGAGAGGCACCAGGGGGTCAATAACTGAAACCCAGTGAGGGTGAGCTTTGCTGAGATGCATCTTACTTTGAATTCAGTTAATTTTGTAACCAGTTACCTTAGGAAAATCTTTTTGTTCCTTTAAAAGTATACATAATTCCATTGCAGCCAAAAAAAAAAAAAAGAATGGGTACAAATAGTTAAAGAATTAGACCTATAATAAGTGGATTCTTTGTAATTAGGATTTATAATTGGTTGCATTTGCTTGACATTCTGAAATATTTTGTGAGAGTACTTTCAGTATTCGTAGTGTGAGCTTGTATGCCATTATTGATAGTGGAAATCTCTATATTTAAAGAAGCAGTATCTTATGTTAGAAAAGTAAGGTCCTATCTTTTTTATCCTCCTGTCTCCGCCTCCCAAGTATTAGGATTACAGGTGAGCGCCACCACGCCAGCTAGGTTCTCTCTTTTTAGAATATTATCAACTCTAAAACAAAATTTGCCCAACTTTGATTTTTTTTTAGAAAATTGAAATATAATTCTCACACCATAAAATTCACACTGTTCACTCATTATTTTTTAGTATGTTCATGGGTTGTACAATTGTCATTCCAAAAAGAAATCCTATCATTAGTGGGGACTCCCCATTTTTCCCTTTGCCTATTCATTCCTACCGAACCTAGCCTACATTTAGATCAGGGGACTCCTGTGTGGAAATAAATTCAAAATTTATTGGTTAAAAGTGGACTACTGTATGAAATGGTTTTCTGTTTTTGTCTGGGGTTGATGGAGACGGCATCTTTGAAGTGCTTTTGTTCATAGTATTTTTCTCTCCCTTAGCTCACAAAGAGGTTGCAGGGACATCCTAATAGGTAAGACACACATATTGGTGACTTAAATGCTTTGTTTTTGTAAGTAAATTAGAGGTGATCATTAAAAACATCAACATCTCAATAGTGTGAAATGAAACATTAGGTAATCCCAAATTCTAATTAGAATTCTTTTTTTATTTTTTCAGTACTGGGGATTGAATCCAGGGGCATTCTACCTCCAAGCTACAACCCCAGGCTTCTTTTTTTTTTTTTTCTTTTGGCAGTACTAGGGATTAAACTCGGGGGCATTCTACCTTTGAAACGGGGTCTAAGCTGAGTCTGAACCTGCCATCCTCCTGTTTCAGCCTCCTAAGTACTGGGATTACAAGCGTGCACCACGGCGCTTGGTTCTTTTTTTTTTTAATTTTGAAATAAAGTCTCATTAACTTGTTGAGGCTGGCCTTGAACCTTCAGTTCTCCAGTTTCATCTCCCAAGTACTCAGATTATAGACATGCGCCACTGAACCTGGCAGCAGAATTCTAACACTGTCCCCCCCAGCCCCACACACAATTCTTAGCTAAAGACTAAATTTCGTGGGTCACTTTTCATTAAACTTTAGTATTGTGATTAAGCATTTAAAACAGGAAGTTAGCATCTCGGAGATGCTAAGCTTGTAATGCATCATCATTGGTGTGTATAAAATAGTTTTTTCCCCGACTTTTTTCTTGATACATGTTCCATTAGCTTTCTGAGCTCACAAAAGAGAAAGATAACTCATTAAATAGGACTGGCTTTCATAGTTTTGGTCTGTATTTGCTTTGTAATGTTGGTGTGGAAAACTTTGCTGTTAGCTACTCATAGATGTTATATTCAAATATGAACATAAAATATAAAATCAGTAGAGCTCAGTTTGGATGAAGATGACTGGCCTGGTATCAGTTAGTTATGAAGCAAAGCGTATCTTATATTCTTGAATTGTTTTATAGGGAGGGATTTTTGTCCTGTTTTCCAGCCCCTTCCCCCCCACCCCCTAGGGTCTAGTCTTTTATGGGAATCTCAAGTAGACTCAGTGAAAGAACAAAAGGACATTAATTATGGTTATCTTTGCAGATAATAACTTACAGATCTTCACTTGGTTATGTAGATTTTTCTGATTTTATTACTCATTTTTAAATTTTGAACTTAGGAACATTAGTTAACTTGGATTTTTTTTTTCTCTTTTTCCAGTGCCGTTTTAATGGTTCAGTGGCTGAAATGTGTGTTAACGGTTCATGCATCATACCTATCCACAGTAAGTCTTTGCCAAGTATGAATAGTTTGGCTTTTGTAAAGGATTATAAACTTTGATAAGTAGCTGAACACAAACAATCCTTCATCTTTCTTTAGCCACTGGATGTTTCCTTTAGAGATTTGCTTTTCCCAAGGTGCATTGACATGAGGCCCTTCATAATGCCAGTGTTTTGGCCTTTAATAAATTGGTCTTTTGTTCTGTTGGATTTTAAAGTAGTAAATACTCTACAAAGGGCTTTGAAAAACAAAGGTCAGAAAAATGCTATATGTTGACATATTAGCCTTCAAATGTTTTTCTCTATATATAGCCTCGGCAAAATTGTTTTTATATTCTTTATGTCCTTGCCCTCCCTTAAAATATCTTGCCAGGTTTTTAAAGTTTTTATGTATGTTAACATACCTGTGTTGCCTTGTCCCAGGAAAATAAAAGGTGGCTTGTAATAGAAATAACGTAAATGATCTAAAACTATTTCTACGAATAGAAGATAAATCTTTAATATCAGAAAAAATAATTTTATATGTTACAATATCAGTTGGGTTCTTTGCCATCTATTATATCAGTTGTACTTTAAGCCAGAAATAAAATTATATACTTTTTTTCTTATATCTGATTATCTAGCACTTTATTTTCTTAAAAGGTTTTAGTGAATAGTTGAAAAGATTCTTAATTGCTCTTTAACCTGTAGCTCTTCATTTCTTAACCCAGTTTCACCCAACTCCTGCTTGGTCACTGTCCCATTTCCTCTGTCTCAGACTCCTTTTGCCTTCATTGGTTTGAAATAGGGAAACTATTGGATAACCTGCTTTGAGGTCAGCAATTCGTTCTTTGGGTGTCCAGAGAGAAACTTTACCAAAATGTTAGAAAGAGGGAGAGACAATCAACAGTAAGATCCTCCAGCCTGCAGGAATCTTGGAGGAGAATTGGAGGCAGTGGTGAGTGGAGTGGTGATCTGTATGGAATGATCAAAGCAAACATTACATCCTAGGACTCTGGCTAGAAAACTGGGTAATACATACCTCAGGTAGTTGCTTTCAAGCAAGAACAGACCCAGGGCCTTGTAGGGAAATCTGGAATCAGCTCCTGAGTTATAAATATCAGAGTAGAAGTTGTATAACATTCAAGGCCATGGGATAATAAAGAAGTATGGGTTGGATGTGGTGGCACATGCCTGTAATCCTAGTATTTAGGAGACTGAGACAGAAGATCGCAGGTTCCAGGACAGCCTCAGCAAGTAATGAGACTCCAAGCAACCTATTGAGACCTGGTTTCAAAACAAAAAGGGCTGGGGATATAGCTCGGAGGTAGAATGACCCTGGATTCAATCCCCCAGTACTACCCCCCTTCCCCCCCACAAAAAGCATTGTATAGGGAGGGCCTCACAGCCCAACAACAGTATTTTTGAGAAAGCAGTGCTTTTCTTCCTTCTTTTCTGTATCTCCTTTTTTCTTATCAAATGCCTTTACTTGCCTCCTCTAAGCCAAAGTCTTTGCTAGGTGCCCAGATTCAATACCGTACAAGGCGTTCTGATCTCCATCTTAGAGCTTACAGTCTGAATGGAGACACATACATGGGAGACAGTGATAAGGTGAAATCAGTTAGACCTTGGGTTTCTTATGTTTGTACCTATCTGCTATTGAAAGTTTATTAACATTGAAATAAGAGAGCCGGGCGTGGTGGCGCACGCATTCGGGAGGCTGAGACCGGAGGATCCGGGTTCGAAGCCAGCCTCAGCTACCTAGTGAAGCACTCCGCAACTTAGTGAGACTCGGTTTCAAAACAAAGAATAAAAAAATAGGGCTGGGGGTATAGCTCGGAGGTAGAATGCCACTGAGTTGAATCCCCAGTACCGCAAAAAAAAAAAAAAAAAGAAATAAGATGATTTTATGTTCAAGTGTCAGAAATAGGAGGACAAGTAAAAGCTAATTAAAGGGAAGGGGAAAGTATGCTATACCGTAGCTATACCGTAGGTTCCTAAAGTGGGCAATACCCCCCCACCCACCACCACCACCAAGGTGCTAGAATGAAATATAGATACATAAAATAATGCAAATTTGAGCCTGACATGGCAGTGTACTCTTATGATCCCAGTACTCAAGAGGTTGAGACCGGAGGATCATGGGTTTGAGGACAGCCTCTGTAATATAGTGAGACTCTCAGCAACCTAGCAAGACCCTGTTTCAAAACAAAAATAGAAAAGGGCCAGGGTATACCCTGGCTTGGTGGTAAAATGCCCCTGGGTACAATTGCCTGTACCACAAAACAAATAAACAATATACACAGATTTGTCACTGTATCTTTGCTGAGTCTGGCCTCAAACCTGTGATCCTCCTGTCTTCGCCTCCAAGTACTGGGATTACTGGTGTGCGCCACTACACTCAGCTCATAATTTTTTCTCCTAGGATATTGAGGGTCTTTGAAAATTTGTGATATTGCTAGGCAGTGTCTCAAGCAACCACTGGTACTGGAAGTAGCAGTGAACAGAAGCTTGTACAGTGGCTGAATACCTAGTCATAGCTGAGCTGGTTTGTATGTTTGTCAACTCTGGAATGTGATTATAATTTCAAACAATCTTTTTTTTTTTTTTTTCCCCTAGTTGCCTGACCTGGTACACCAGCTGGGGACACTCTACCAGCTAATGGAAAGCAGAGTCAAAACTTTTCAGAAACTCTCACACCTTCATGGAAAGCTTATCCTTCTAATTACACAAGTGAGTAATTCAAATTGTTTCCAGTTAGCAGTTTTGATTGTGAAAGGATAAGGATTGTTTACCCGAACATTCAGAGCTCCCCATTTCAGTAAGAGATTGGTGGGTAAATCAGGATCTAGTCCTTAACGTAGAAGTATGATACTTTTTTTTTTTTTTTGCAGTACTGAGGAGTGAACTCAGACATTCTACCTCCCAGCTATACCTCCAGCCCTATTTTTTATTCTTTATTTTGAAACAGGTTCTCACTAAGTTGCAGAAGCTGAGGCTGGCTGCAAACCTGGATCCTCCAGTCTCAGCCTCCCAAATGCTAGGATTACAAGCGTGCGCCACCATGTCTGGCTCGTATGATACCTTTTTGACAGAAGGTTCACCTATGCCTATTGCAACTTTTTTTCTGGTGGTGCTAGAGATTGAACTCAGAGGCATTCTACCTCTGAGTTGATCTCCTAGCCTGAAATTTTTATTTTGAGACAGGATCTTGCTAACTTGCTGAGGCTGGTCTTGAACCTGCGATCCTCCCAAATACTGAGAATACAAGCGTATTCCACCATGCCTGGCATTATTTCAACTTTTTTTTTTTTTTTTGCAGTACTGGGGATTGAACTCAGGGGCATTCTACCTCCGAGCTACACCCCCAGCCCTATTTTTTATTCTTTATTTTGAAACCGAGTCTCACTAAGTTGCGGAGTGCCTCACTAGGTAGCTGAGGTTGGCTGCGAACCTGGATCCTCCAGTCTCAGCCTCCCGAATGCTGGGATTATAAGCATGCGCCACCACGCTCGGCTTATTATTTCAACTTTTACTCAAGCTTTTTCTCACCATTATATTTTAGTTCTTAATATAGTTATGTAGGTCATGTTACTGTGACCAAGAAGTTACAGGGTATCTCTGCAGTTCACTGAAAAATATTTTCATCTCTTCAGGAGGTTTTCCAAATTTTACAGAGTAATTCTTTCCTCCTTGTATTTGAAGATTTGTTTTCCCTGCCTTTGTTCCACATTATATTCATGCCATTCATTCTAGTGCATTGTGGGCCAGTGGTGGGAGGTGGATGTGGTGATGGTTGTGGTACTTGGGATAGGATAGGCATACACTTTTCTTTTTTTTTGCGGTACTGGGGATTGAACCCAAGGGCGTTCTAACTTCGAGCTATACCCCCAGCCCTATTTTTTATTCTTTATTTTGAAACAGGGTCTTACTAAGTTGTGGAGTCCCTCACTGGGTAGCTGAGGCTGGCCACAAACCCGGATCCTCCGGTCTCAGCTTCCCAAATGCTGGGATTACAAGCGTGTGCCACCACGCCCGACTGCATACACTTTTCTTCATAATTCTACACTCTGCCTTTCAGGTTACAGCATCAGAGAAAACAAAAGGAATGCCTTCCCCTGGACAGAAGGCAAAATTGGTGTATGAAGAAGGTAAAGGTGGGGTGGGTTGTGTCTAGAACTGGAATAGTTAATATTTCACAGTGACTCGCTTCTGTTGTCTTACTTGTAATAACATTCATGTAAGGTCTTGCTTTTGGCACACATCCTCTAATAAAATAGCCAAGCCTGGAGCAAAAATCTCCAATGAAATAAGGCAAGAAAAGGCACAGATATGATAGAGTAAAGGTATGATAGATCTTTAAATAGAAGAACCTAAACAGATTTGCTGATACATGTAAAAACATAGGTGATATTGATAATTCATTAGGAAACTTTAATGACCAAAATTGATTTGAGAGTCAGCAGCTCTAAATTAACTTAGTCAGAACCCATCACAAGGTACTAGGCCCAGTAGTTTTGTGATTTTTATCAAGCCTTCAAGGAACAAATCCAAACAGTTTAGGCATTTTATGAGTCAAGTATAACTTTACTAACAGTTAAAACCAGACAAGGTTAGTCAAGGAAACATATTTATATATTTGTTTGTTTATCTATTTATTTGTTTTTGTGGTACTGGGGCTTGAACCCAGGGACATTCTACCTCTGAACTACACTCCCAACCCTATTTTATGTTTATTTGGAAACGGTCTTACAAGGCTGATGAGAGTCTCACTACTTGCTGAGACTGTCCTCAGACTTGCCATCCTGTCTCAGCCTCGCAAGTACTGGCATTAGGAGTGTGCATCACACCCAGCTGAGAAAGCATTTTAGACCATCCTCAAAGATCATTAAGTACTAAATTGATTATAGAAGTGTTAAGTAAAATACTATGCCATTGTCAAGTAGTTTATTTAAAGATTATAAAGTGATTTAGCATAAGAAATCTAATATAGCCATTAACATTAACTAGAGAGCACTGGATATATATATATTTTTTTTTTTTAATTTTTATTTTTTTGCAGTACTGGGGATTGAACTCAGGGGCATTCTACCTCCGAGCTACACCCTCAGCCCTATTTTTTATTCTTTATTTTGAAACCGAGTCTCACTACGTTGCGGAGTGCCTCACTAGGTAGCTGAGGCTGACTTCGAACCTGGATCCTCTGGTCTCAGCCTCCCAAAAGCTGGGATTACAAGCCTGAGCCACCACGCCCGGCTAGCACTGGATATTAAACCTTTTCATTTTTATTATTTTCGTACTAGAGATTGAACCTCAGGGTCATTCTGAGCTATACAGCCAGCCAGCCTGCCTACCTACCTTCCTTCCATTTTTTGTGGTACTGGGATGAAACCCAGAGACACTCTACCTTTGAGCTAGACCTCCAGTCCTATTTTATTGTTTACTTTGAAACAGAGTCTCACTAGGTTGATGAAATTGTCACTATTTGCTGAGGCTATCCTTGAACCTGCGATCCTCCAGTCTCAGTCTCCCGAGTACTGGGTTTACAGGTGTGCACCACCATACCCAGCTGGCTTAGTTTTTTTAAGATGAGATTTTGTGAGGGTTTTGGTGCTAAATCTGTCACAATGACATTGTGAAGGAATAATATAATGAATGTTTTTATGCAAATAAGAATATTAATGTTACTTCTTAGATGGGTGATAGCTGAATATAAATAATATTTCTAAAAGCAAATTCAGGAACAGATGGGCACAATGGCCTAGTTATTTAGGAGGCTGAAACAGGGTTGCACATTTGAGGCCAGTCTAGACAACTGAAACCCTATCTGAAAATAAAAAAATCAAAGGGCTGGGATTATAACTCAGTGATTAGAACACTCCCTGGGCTTTAATCCTTGTGGTAGGGGGATTAAAATCAGAAGTCTGGGGCTGCTTAGATTTCAGGGCTATGCTTTCTGCTTTTGTTTACTAAATGAGGCTGTGTTTCTCCCTACAGAATCTTCTGAAGAGGAGTCTGACGACGAAATAGCCGATAAGGATTCTGATGTGAGTGATTTTTGTTTCCTATGACATTAATTTGCTTTTATCCTCATATTCTTTAAGAATGAACTCTTGATGATTGCTTCTCTTTCTTGACATTTGTTTCTCCCAGGATGATTGGGATGAAGATGAAGAAGAGAAAGAAAGTGAAAAAGATGAGGACATTGATGAAGAGATTGAAGAGGAAGATGAAGATGAAGATGCTGAAGACAAAGGAGAAAATGGTGAGGACAGAGATGTGGCAAGTGAAAAGGAATTAAATGGAGATTCTGATTTAGACCCTGAAAATGAAAGTGAAGAAGAGTGAAGACAGAAAAGGAAGCCAGTCAAACTGTGCAAACTCTGGCTCACTTTGCCCAATGCTGCCGAGTCCTCCCAGGGAGGGTTGCCCCTGTGCCAGGATGCCAAGGGCCGCTGCACATTTCCAGTCACAGCGATTCCCGTGCCACCTTGCTTCCTGAGTGCCCCAGACTTTTAACTGTGTAAATAAGAGTGTTTCATTCAAATGTTAATAAACTTTACACAGTAAATAGATACATTTTCTGCAATGTACTGACATGAGTGTCCAATATATGGTATATTTTTATAATATAATATCCTACTGTGATTGGTTCTATCAGAAATTAACTTCACTGCAGACACAGGCCCATCCCATAGGGGTTCAGAAACTGGGCATTTGTGAAGGAGCCATCTCTTACCTCAGGTTGGTATCTTTCATCAAATCCAGATGCAAAGCAGCACGAGTGAAAAGTTTTTAATTTGGGACATTTTGATAAAATATGAAAGAGTAACTAAAAACTGAAGTAAAAATGATTACGGTTTAAAAAAAGAAATTCACCCATCTCCTTAGCTTGTCTACTAACTGTGGTCATCTGACTTAAGTCCAGTTGAAGGTTTGGAGTGCTTCCCAAAAACCACTTATTTTTTAAGCTGTCATGTGAAATATTTTTTTAACACAAAACAAAAAAATTATGGTATTTAAAAAACTAAAAATTTTGCCATATCAAGGATTTTTCTTGACTGCATATTGCTTGTAAAGAATGATCAGTGTATAGATTTAAAAGTGCTCATTACCTGCAACTTTTAAGAAAATTCAGTCATAGCTGCTTTTGAAAAGGTTTTCATTTTTATTTAAATTACTAATGGATCAAAGAACAATTGTTTATTTTTTCTCTTTGGTTTTAGATATTAATGATAACCTTGTTGGAATTTTTTCCAAAGAAAATATTTTTATAATTCAGTAATTTAATGTTTTTTTCTTTTCATTACCCACTCTTAGCAGTGTTAGGGTATATGTTTTATCTTTAAAATAATAAATCTGACTCAAGATTTTTTATGTATTTAAAGATAAGTATTTTGGTGCGCTACAAAAGCCTTTTCGAATTATTAGTGACTTTGTTTTGTTTTTAAAGAATGAGCCACCTTTTGCCTAGTGCCCCTTAGGGGACATGCAGATGGAAGCTCACTTCTAAGGACAGGGCAGATGGATGTATTTTTCCCCACTTGTGAATATGTAAAACAAAACCATTATCTTCAAGGGATTTTTTTTAACATCGGTGGCAGAACAGAGGTTTCTGTGTTGAACTCGTGGAGCTGGAGCCCTGAGAGCCTGTTGGGAACGCAGTGTAAGCAAACTGCTGGTGCAGTGTACAGTGGTATTTGTCTACCAATGGAGCTGTTTATGGCAATTTAATACCATTTCTTTGTAAAGTGAATAAATATTCATCTTTACCCAGTGCTTGTCTTGTGGTATATTTAGAGGAATATAGTCACATGTTTGGGCTTATATGAAGGTTTTTAAAAAGAGATTTTACTCCACTAGCATTCATAGGCAAATGCTCTCAAGGCTTGTTGGATAACCTAGAGCTAGTAGTGAAGTGAAAGAACCAAGAATTGTCTTAATCTAGTGACAGTTACACTGGTTGTTTCTTGCAGCTGTCCCACTTGGCTGGGTTGTGGAGTCACAACCTAAGGGACAGTAGGGACAGTGATGAAGAGGCATGTGTGTACTAACATACTAGATCATGTGAATATTACTTCCCTATCCCTGACTTGAAAGAAGAAGTAAATGTGATAATCTTTTTTTCTCTTAATGTTTTTTTTTTTTTTTTCTTCAATTTAGAGAAATTCTGTTAAGTTAGTCTTGTTACAAAAAGGAATTTTTTGGTCCTAGGGCATTTCACTGTCTTGTTCCTATCCAACTTCTTATTTTTGAAACCATTTTAACTCTCCGGCCATGATCAAGTCAGTAGTCATCCATCCATCATATTTGGTTGTTCTGTTGCTCCAATGATACAGAGCATCCCCTCCCCCTGTATGTGTCTTGATGTTTGAATGAATCCATATAAACTAAGACACGTTGTATAGTGTCCTACAATTTGGATTTGTCTGATTGTTTCCTTACAGTTAAATTCCTGTTTAAATGTTTTTGGTAAAAACCCTAAATAGGTGCTTGTATTTGTGACAGATTCATAGACATGAATTCTTTGTGCACAGATGAGTGTATTGAACATATGACATGCTTTGGTGTCAGTAGGCTTAGAGTTTGGAAAATTTTTTTTTAATGGGAGACCATGTAACTTTTATTAATATTTGCTATTTGCATGCATTGGGGTTTCCTAAACACAAGTTCGACTAAGGAGCTTTTTTCATACAGCAAGGAAGTAAAGAGGGCTTAGTAGCCAGTTTATAGAAAGCCATTATTTGGCCTGAATGAAGCAGAATGAAGTTATCACAGCCAGGTATGCTACGCAAATTTCAAAAAGAGCCAGCCTTCCCAACAAAACAAAACACAAATTTCAGAGCACCCAGCTACAGAAGGGGTCCCATTTACCAGAGCCAGCATAAGAGTCCTGTGTTAACTTTAATTCTGGAAAAACTCAGGGCAGTAAAGTTAGTGATGTGGCACATGCTGGTAATCACAGTGAGTTGGGAGGCTGAGGCAGGAGGATCTCAAGATTGAGGTCAGCCTTTCAACTTGGCAAGGAGCACTGGCCCAGCAGGTGCAAGGCTTTGGGTTTGATCCCCCAGCATTGACCTTGAGACAGTTCTTACGAGGGGTGCTTTGGAATCTAATGCAAAAAGGTATCTGAAGGTCAGAACAGAATTACCTCAGTAGTGTAACATTGGGCACATCGATACATGTCAGGTTGTTATAATTCCTCTGGGGGTTAATTTTTTTATTTTTGGTGGTATTGGGGATTGAACCCTTTCTACCTCTGAGCTACACCTACAGTAGTCCTTTTTTTTTTTTTTTTTTTTTTGCAGTACTGGGGATTGAACTCAGGGGCATTCTACCTTCTAGCTACACCCCCAGCCCTATTTTTTATTCTTTATTTTGAAACCGAGTCTCACTAAGTTGCAGAGTGCCTCACTAGGTAGCTGAGGCTGTCCGCGAACTCGGATCCTCCACCCGGTCTCAGCCTCCTGAATGCTGGGATTATAAGCGTGCGCCACCACGCCCGGCTTCCTATTTTTTATTTATTTTGAAACAGGGTCTCATTTTTTCCCTCTTTTTTTGATACTGGGGATTGAACCCAAGTTATACCCCCAGCCTGATTTTATTTCTTATTTGGAAACGGTCTCACTAAGTTGAGGAGGGCCTTGCTAACTTGCCAAAGCTGGGTTTGAACCTGTGATCCTGTCTCAGACTCCCGAATACTGGGGTTACAAGCGTGTGCCACCATGCCTGGCTAAGCTCTTCTCTTTATAAGTTAGTCACCTCTGGTATTATTATTTATTTTTGCCATACTGGGGATTAACTCAGGGACATTCAACCTCTGAACTACACCCCCAGCCCTATTTTTTATTATTTATTTGGAAACAGGAACTCATTAAGTTGCGGAGGACCTCACTAAGTAGCTGAGGCTGAGCACAAACCTGCGATTCTCCTGTCTCAGCTTGCCAAGTACTGGGATTACAAATATGAGCCACCACACCCGGCCTTGTTATTTCAATTTAGTGATGGAAAGCCAATGAGGAGCTGACGTTTTACAAGGGAGATACTGGCAGTAAGCAATGTATGATAAAGTTTTATACAGTATGTGATAACTGCAATGGGAAAGCACAAGAATAAGGAATTGGGTGAGGAGTGTAGGTTTACTGAGGAGAGATTCAAACATCATTCAGGAGGAGGTGAGAGAATTAGCTAAGTGTGACATCTGGGAGAGGAAACTGAGCTAAGGTCTTAGGCCAGCACATACCTGATAGATTGAAATGCTGAGAGGAGGTCAAACCGATGGACAGTGAGAAAGGAGGGTGCATCGAGATTGGATCTGAAAAGTAGTGAGTGCTCGGGTTGCATAGTGCCTGTGTGCGTGTGTGCATATTTTACTGGGGCTTGAACCCAGGGGCATTCTCAGAGCTACACCCCCAGCCCTATTCTATATTTATAGGTTTTGAAACGGGGTCTCACTAAGTTGCAGAGGGCATTGCAAAATCTCTGAGGCTGATTGCTGACCTGTGATCCTCCTGTCTCAGCCTTTGAAATATTAAGATTACAATATTTGGGAGGTGCCACTGTACCTGGCTTGCATAGGATTTTGTAGACCATCGTAGGCACTGGCTTAAGCTCTAACTGAAATAGGGAGTTGTGGCATTTGAGCAGAAAAATGATACCTGGCTTCTATGTTGAGAATTCGATATCCTGTGGTGAGAAAAGAGGGAGGACTGTTGCTTACTAGGGAGAAAGCAGTAGGGTGCTTTTGCAGTAAAGCAAGGTAGCAATGAAGGTGGTAACTTGGACCAGGATGGTAGTAATGGAGTTGATGAGGGTTGTTTTGGGGATTGTTTTCAAGTTAGAGCTAATGGAGTTTTCCGTGATGTGTACAAAGAAGAGAGGCATCAGGTAAGATTTTCTGAATGTTTCTTGCTAGAGTACTTGGATTCTGCTGTGGGGAGAGCCCTTTTGAAGGGAGAGGAGGAATTAAGTTTTGGATATGTTGAGTGATAGAACCTTTTTTTTTTTTTGGTGATGGTGGTACTGGAGATTGAACCCAGGGACATTCTACCTCTAAGCTACACCTCCAGCCCTATTTTATTTTTTTATTTTGAAACAGGGTCTCACTAAGTTGCTGAGGCTGGCCGCCAACTTGCGATTCTCCTGTCTCAGCCTCCCAAGTACTGGGATTACAAATGTGCACCCCATGCCCAGCTGAGTGGTAGTATCTATTAGTCAGTAAATACCTACTGAGTTAGCTTGAGAAGAGTGGTCGGATGGAGGTAGCAGCTTGATGGTGATATGGATGTGAGCTTTAGAGCCCTGAGGCAGTGTGAGCTTCCCAAGGGAGTGATACCATGCTGCGAGAAGAAACCCTCGTGGGATGCCAGTGGAGGAACTCATGGCCCCCTTCTCTTCAAATTTAAATTCATGGCTTCCCTCAGCTGTATTTTCTTTCAGCTATGATTGATATGAATACTGTAGTGGTTTTTATGGTATGACCATTAATTGATCCTTTCTTTGAAGGTAACTCAGGCATAATAAAATTCTATTTTCGTTTAGTCTAGTACAGTGGTCTTAACTTTTGTGGCACCTCAGCACTCTCTTTTGCTGAGAGGATTGTACACTGGATCACAAAGCAGTGGCAGAATGTGAGGCCACAGCGGTATGAATGAAATAGGTTTCATTCAGAGGGAGGAAACGAGGAGCGAAGGCTTGGTGGATTGTGGTCTTTATAAGGTGCTAACTGACTGAGGAAGCTAGGTTGGCTGTACTCAGTACTATCATTGATTTTCATATATATGTGGTAACTTTCTCTTTTTTTGTGTGTGGTACTGGGGATTCAACCTGCAGGGGCATTCTACCGCTGAGCTGCACCCCCAGTCCTATTCTTTTTTTTTTTTTTTAGTCTTTATTTTGAAACAGGGTCTCACTAAGTTGCAGAGGTCCTTGCTAAATAGCTGAGGTCCACGAATCCGGATCCTCCTGTCTCAGTTTCCCAAGTAGTGGGATTACAGGCGTACACCA
>PVLC010023797.1:0-25303 GCA_004027655.1 Graphiurus murinus | reverse complement strand
TTCTATGTTTGGAAAATTCTCTGTTATTATTTCTTTGAAGAGATTGTTTATTCCATTAGTTTCAACTTCTATTCCCTCTTCTATGCCTATTATTCTTAGGTTGGCTCTTTTAAAATTGGCCCAGATCTCTTCGATGTCCAATTCATACTGTCGTATTTTTTTTTCTAAGTTATGTACTATAGATTCATTGTTAGTTTGGCATCCTCTAAGAGTAATATTCTATTTTCCATGTGGTCTAATCTGTTGTTTATAGTTTGCATAGATGCCTTCATTTCGATTATTTCATTTTTTACTTCCTTCAATGCTTCTGTTTGGTTCCTCTTTAGGTCTTCGAATTCTCTGTTCATTTGTTCCTTTATGTCTTCCTTTATTTCTTTAAAGCTCTGCCTACATTCTTTCTGGAAATTCTGTATTGTTTCTAGTATTAAAGCTCTGAATTGTTCTTCTGGTAGTCTTTGCCATTCTGGATCGGTGAGATCTGTTATTGAGGGGTTGTGGTGGCTCATTGTTTCTTTGTTGTTTCTCCTTCCCATGGTTTCCCTGATCATCGATATATATCTTTGCTGTTCTTGCAAGTTTTCTTGTCCAATCTCTGTAGTTGAGGTTTAGGGGTGACAGGGTGTATTCAGAGATAGAGTTTGAGTGAGAGGTCGCCGTGATAGGTGCAGGGATAGGGTAAAGAAGGGGGTAAAGATTAGAGATGGTAGATATTGATGTGACAGGAAAAAGAGGAAAATAAAAGATAGGAGGTAAAGTATAGTAGAGAGGAATATGGGGGAGGGGGCTTGTAAAAGGGGTAAGGAGGGGGTTCAATGTCCTAAGCGAGAGATACAAAGCAAGTATTCATCCAAATAAACATATACAAATCAAAGCAATAACAGAGTTTAGACAGATCAAAATTGAAAACTTAACACCAAAAGAGAACGAAAAAAAAACATAACTAAACAAAGCCAAAGGCCAAAACCAAAAAACAAAACAAAACAAAACAAAAAATAAAAAATGAAAACAACAACAAAAAAAAACCCCAAAAACCCCAAAATCTACAAATAGCAGTCATTAAAACCAAGCTTAAATTTTCACGTGTGTCTTTGGCGTTTTTAATTTATTTACTTATTTTAATTTGCTCTGTCAGTGCAGGCAGAGAGTTGCCCACTACTAGTTTATGTCTCTGGACTCTCCCCTGGGTCTGGCTGCGTCTCTGATTCTGCTTTTTGCTTTAGCATTCTAAGAGCCAGGCCTTTCCAGAGACCCTGTGTGCACTGGGTTCCTCCACCCTTCTAGCCCTGTCTATGCTCTAGCAGGGTGAATGGTTGAGACTATCCTTTGTTTTGTGAATCCCGCACCCTGCACCCGAGGTGCGCGTGATTCGACTTACGTCTCCCTGCAGTTCGGCCTGTTCCTGTTTTGATGGCTGGTGGCGCAAATGGACAATGATGGTCTGTGTAGGTAGTAGGAAGTTGGTGGGAAGGGCTGGCGTGCAGGCTCGGTTCTCTGCTGTTCGGCCTGTTCCACCTCCTGGACAGCTGGGGGCGCAGTCGGACAATGATGGTTTGGTTAGCTGAGAGGAGGATGGTTGAGAGACGCTGGCGGCTAGGGTGTTGGCAGCCACACGCTGGGTCCCCCAAATCACCCGGTCTCCACCCAGGTGCTCCAAGTTCACGCCCAGGCTTCAAGCACTCCCTCTCTTCCCCTAGTCAAGAGGCTGGGCTCCTGGCCGATCTGCTTCGGGCTCACTTTTCCATCCCTGGAGGCTGACCTGCCTGCTGGACTTTCCAGGGTTGCTGAGGGGCGCAGGCTGGTGCTAGTCTGGCCGGATGGCAGGTAGCTGGTTGGGAAGGGTTAGCAGGGGGGATGGTGGGCCGCCACTTCATGGCCCGCCAGCTTCCGCTGACTCATCCTGTCCCTCCTGGACTCAGCCCCTCCGCTCCCGCCTCAGGCTCAGGCCTCCGCCAAGATGCTGTGTCCCACTTCAGGTTCTGGGCGGTCGCAGTTCCGCGCTGAGGCGATACGCCGGGACAGATCCCAGACCCGCGGGTGCCCACGCTGTATGCCCCACGGTTCTGATCTCCGCCTGGGTGCGGCGCAGGGTGCCAGGGGTGCTGTGTCCCGGGGCCCGCTGTTCCCAGCGTCTGGGTGGCCCCCAAGGCTCCTGGTCCTGCCCTTCCACAGCCTACCTCCTCTGCGCTGAGTCCGGCTGCTGTCTGCCCCGGCAGAGCCGGGCCGGCGGGGGTCTGCCCGGAGCGCGGAGTGCGGATCGCTCCGCGATGGTGTCTTTTCTTGTCCCCGCTCTGCTTCCTTAATCTTCTTTATTTGTTTGTGGTTCAAATTTCGCTTTTTTCCTTTTGTTGAAAAGATCTTTTTATGGTAAATTTAGATCCAAATCAGGGCGTTTGTGAAAAGACGGTTCACTCAGTTGCCATCTTGGATCTTCTCCGCCAGTGCTCTCTTTGTGGCCCAGAATGTGGTCTATTTTGGAGAAGGTTCCATGGGCTGCTGAGAAAAATGTGAATTCAGCTGTATTGGGGTGAAATATTCTGTATTTGTCTAACAGGTCCATTTGGTTTATGGTATTATTTAGGTCTGAAGCATCTTTACTGACCTTTTTTTTTGAAGATCGGTCTAGTGATGTGAGAGGGGTGTTGAAGTCTCCCAGTATTAGTGTATTTGATCTATGTGTGATTTTATATCATGTAGAGTTTGTTTCATGAAGTAGCTGCACCTATGTTTGGGGCATAGATGTTGATAATTGTTATTTCCTCTTGCTGTATTGTTCCTTTTACTAGTAAAAAGTGACCTTCTTTGTCTATTTTGATGAGCTTAGGCTTGAAATCTAATTTATCTGATATCATAGTTGCTATTCCTGCTTGTCTTCTAGTTCCATTGGCATGGATTACCTTACTCCAACCCTTCACCTTTAGTTTGTGGGAATCTTTGTATGTAAGGTGCATTTCTTGCAGGCAGCATATAGATGGATTCTGGGTTTTGATCCATTTTGCCACCCTGTGCCTTTTTATTGGGGAGTTGAGACCATTTATATTCACTGTGAGTATTGAGAGATGATTTTTAATTCCTAACATTTTGAGTTTTCACTTCTGTTTGCAGTAGTGTTTGTTCTTCTTTGCTTAGTTGTTTGCTTCCTGGAAATTATTGTTTCTCTGGTTTTGACGTTTACTTATTAGTTTTTCTTTGTAGTTAATCTCTTTGAGTATTTCTCTAGTCCTGGTTTGGAAGACATGAATGCTTTCAGTTTTTGTTTGTCATGGAAGGTTTTTATATCCCTGTCAATTTTGAGAGAGAGTTTTGCTGGGTTTGAGAATCTTGGCTGCAAGTTATTTTCTTTCAAAGTTTGGAATATGTTACTCCAGCCCCTCCTGGCTTTCATGGCTTGGTTTGGGAGGTCTGGAGTGATTCTGGTTGGTTTGCCTCTAAATGTTACTTGGCCTTTAACTTTTGTTGCCTTTAGGATTCTTTCCTTAGCTTCTACACTAGTCATCTTGATTATTATATGGCATGGTGAACCTCTTCTTTGGTCTTGTCTGAAGGGGGTTCTATATGTTTCCTGCACCTGTGTGCCAATTTGTCTTTCTATGTTTGGAAAGTTCCCTGATATTACTTCTTTGACAAGGTTGTTTATTCCAGTAGTTTCAACTTCTAATCCCTCTTCTATGCCTATTATTCTTAGGTTAGCTCTTTTAAAATTGGCCCAGATCTCATCGATGTCGGATTCATACTGTCGAATTTTTTTTTCTAGATTATGTATAATGGATTCATTTTTGGAATGGTCATCTTCTAGGAGTGATATTCTGTTTTCCATATGGTCTAATCTATTGTTTATAGTTTGTGTTGATGCCTTCACTTCTATTATTGCATCTTTCACATCTTTCATTTCCCTCAAGGCTTCGCTATGATTCCTGCTCAGAGTGTCATATTCTTTGTTTATTTGTTCCTTTATTTCTTTCCAGCTCTCTCTACATTCTTTCTGGAAGTTTTGTATCACTTCTATTATTAAAGATCTGAATTGTCCTTCTGGTAAGCTCTGCCAATCAGTGTCACTGAGTTCTGTTATTGTGGGGTCGTGCTGACTCATTGTTTCTTTGGTGTTTCTCCTTTTCATATTTTCCCTGTTCTTAAATTTATAACTTTGCTGCTCTTGCACACTTTCTCTGAATTTGTAGGTTTCTTATTTTTATTTTCTCTCTGTGAATGGTATCTTGTACTGAGTTGCAATTACTCTGGTATTTCTTCTGCCTGCTCTATTGGTGTCTTTGGTGGGTTTCAGGTGTTGACTTCTAGGATCTAGCAAAAGCTAAAAAGCAACGAATCCTCCGAAGAAACATACATAAATTGAAGCAATGCAAAGTGAAAACAGAGTAAAAACAGAACAAAACAAAGCAAAAAACCTCAGAAAACAAGAAACATCAGCAAGAAGCAAAATAAAAATCCCTGCAAGTTTGTAAGGACAGAACTGGTTTGGCCTTTGCAGATCTTTTGGGCAAATTTCTGCTGCTGTGGGTGGCCAACAAGATGGCGGCTGCTACTGCTGCGCACGCGCCGGCTCCCCCGTTCTCCCTGATCTGCTCCTTAGATTCTGACCAAGTGCCCGTTTCTTTACTCACTTTTAAGCTGATTTGCTTCTCCTTCCTTCCATCGAGAAGCTGTTCCTGCAGCAGTTTTGATTCAAGCTCTGGAGTGCAGTTTTCTCTGCTCCGGCTCTGTGGGGAGACGTGAGCTGGGATGGCGCTGCACGGGCTTAAGCTGGTCGTACCACGTGTTCTGGTCTCTGTTGAAGGTGCCTCAAAATGCCGCCTGGCTAGGATGAGGAGTTCAGGTGTCACTCACTCCACCTCTGGCCGGTGGGGTGCAGAGGGTTGTTGTATATTTCTTTCTTAGTAGACCCCATGCCAGGGGCCAGATCAATGGCGGCTTCCGCTTGGCGGTGTGGTGCCGGGGCCGTGGAGATGGGCTTCTTTGCTCTCCCTGATCAGCCTTCCGGGTTCTGCTCAGCTGTATTCCAGTTTTCGCAGCGTTTTTCACCCTTTTGTTGCTTTTTCCTTCTTTCAAAAAGCTGGTTCCACGACTGATTTGAATGGCGCTCACAGCGCCTCTTGAGACGTGTCTCACTTCGTTACCATCTTCCCGGAAGTCGGTGTTGTATATTTTTTCATGAATTTATTGATTACTTGAATCTCTTTTTTGTGAAGTATCTATTTCCTCAGTTCTTGTTTGGTTTTTTTTTTTTTTAGTGTTAAGTCTTTTAAGTTCTTTGATATTAGTACTAATATTCTAGATATTAGTACTCTAGGGAGACAGTTGGCAAATGTTTTCTCCCATACTGTAGGCTCTCTTGTTGGAGTCTTATTGAGGAAGTTTCTATCTTTGCCTATATGTTGGAGTTTTGGACCTGTGCCCTCCACTAGTAACTTCAGTCTCTGGTCTAATTTCCAGGTCTATGATCCATCTTGAGTTGACTCTTGTGTAAGGCGAGAGGTAAGAATTTAATTATATTTTTTCTATAAGTGGATAACCAGTTTTCCCAACACCATTTGTTGAAAAGGCTGTCTTTTCTCTAACATGTGTGTTTGGCACCTTTGTTGAATATGCTATGTGGATTTTTTTCTGTATCTTCTATTCTTTTCCATCAGTCTATGTGTCTATTTTTGGCCAATATCATGCTATTTTATTACTTTAGCTCTGTGGTATAATTTGAAATCAGGAATTCCTACGTGTTTTGTTGTTGTTGTTTTTGACTGGGATTGAACTCAAGGGTACTCTAACTTTGAACTATACCCCCAGCCCTATTTCATTTTTTAGTTTGAAACAGAGTCTCACTAAGTTGCATAGGTCCTCACTAAGTTCCTGAGGCTGGTAGTGAAACTGTGATCCTCCTGCCTCAACCTCCCAAGTACTAGGATTAAAAGTGTGCACCATCACACCATACCCAGCTAATAATTCTGCATAGTTCTTATTACTGAGAATTCCTTTGGCTACTCTTAGTCTTTTGTTTCTCCATATGAAATTTATGACTGATTTTTATTGCTCTATGAAAATGTCATTAGTAACTTGATAGGGATTTCACTGATTCTGTAGATCACTTTTTTTCCTTAGAATGGCCATTTTGATAATATTTATTCTGCCTATCCAAGAGCAAGGGAGATCTTTCCATCTTCTAAGATCTTCAGTTTTTTCTTTAGTGTTTTATTTATTGTAGAGGTCTTTTGCCTCCTTGGTTATATTTATTCCTATCACTTTATTATTTTTCAGGTTATTGTGGAATTGTTTTCTGGATTTCTTTTCAGTGTATTCATGGTTTAAATATAGAAAAGTCACTGATTTTTTTTAGATTGATTTTATATATAGCTACTTTGCTGAACTTGCTAATCAGCTCTAGAAGTATTTTGGTTGAGTTTTTTAGGTCTTCTAAATATAGGATCATGTCATTTGAAAATAGAGATAATTTAAGTTCTTCTATTACTATTTTAATTACTTTGATGTCTTTCTCTTGCCTTATCTCTCTGGCAAGAGTATCAAGGACTATAGTAAAAAGGAGTGGTGATGGTGGGAATCCTTGTCATGTTCCTGATTTTAAAGGAAATTCCTGCAGTTTTCTCTCATTCAGTATAATGTTGGAGTCAGGCGTGGTGGCGCATGCTTGTAATCCCAGTAGTTGGGAGGCTGAGACCTAGCAAGACCCTATTTCCAAATAAGAAATAAAATTGGGCAGGAGGTGTAGTTCAAAGGTAGAATGTCTCTGGGTTTAACCTCCAGTACCACAAAAAAAAATAGAACTAATAACAAAAATCACAAGATCATCTCAAAATCCAACACCCATTCATGTAAAAAAAAAAACTGTAAATGTATATTTAAATAAAAAAAATCTTCATAGTAAGTAAAACAGAAGAATCTTGGGTGTTTCATTTCTTTGTTTGTTATATGGAGGATGGAACCCAGGGACATTCTACCTCCCACGTACACCCCTAGCCCTATTTGAATTTTTTACTTTGAAATAGGGTCTCACTAAGTTGCAGAGGGACTCACTATATTGCTGAGACTAGCTTTAAACCTGCAATCCTCCTGTCTTAGTCTCAGTACTATGTATTTCTATGACAGTGCTATGTATTGCTGGCCTTACCAAAAGCATTCCACAGATCCTGGTCCTTTGGCTTAATAAATGACTATGTCATTCTTCTTGGAGTGGGGCTACTGAGCCACTGAAAACATATCTGCAAGGTTGTTTTTTTTTTATTTTTTTTTAGGGTGTTGACAGACATGAGCAGAGAATCCCATTTAAGTAAAGGATTTTCAAAAGAACCTATGTCTTTGTGGCAATGTTCTAAAAAACCCATTGGGGATTATGGCCCTTCTGCAAAGATTATAAAGCATGAACACAAATATCCCCAAATCCATCTTCGTCTGAGGTCTCTGACACATGAACACTGACATTCCTTACCTATGTTTTATTCCTCCACAATGGGTTCAATGGAGAATTAATATATGGATAGAGAGGAGAAAACAAAATCAACCACTCAGTTATTATGGCAGTCAGCAAAGAGCAGTTAGTACTGTCAATATCAATAAAATATATATTAAAGGTATTTTCTGCAGCAATGGGTATTAAAATATATAAAAACTGGGTTGCATTGGTTGTAGAGATGGAGGATTCCCACAGCCCCCCAAATTAGCAAGAATAGAACGATAGTGGAAGGGAGTTTTCAATTTTTAAAATTTAATTTTAATTTTGGGAAAATTTTAATAAATTTAGCATGCAGTACACTACTACTGTCATTTGGGTCAATAACTGAAACATTTTGGTAAAAAATAATATTAGTCAAAGATCAGACACAAAGAAATAGGAAGATATATTGAAAGTTCAAGGAAATAAGTGGAGGTCTGACAAATTCTCCTGCACTTCACACTTATTTAGTATACTACATAGACATTAGTAAGCTTACTAAATATGTTTGGAAACTCATTTTCAAGGAATTCTGATTTCATACAATATAAGTCTGTCTCAAAAAAAAAAAAGGCTTCTTAGCCAGGCACGGTGGTGCCTGCCTATAATCCCAGTACTTGAGAGGCTGAAACAAGAGGATTACAGGCTTCTCTGCAACTCAGTGAGACCCCTGTTTCAAAATAAAGAATTAAAAATAGGTCTGGGATGTAGCTTAGAGGTAGAATGCCCCTGGGGTCAATCCCCAGTATCGCAAAATAATAATAATAATAATAATAATAATAATAATAATAATAATAATAATAATAATAATATAATGGGGCTGGGTGTTAGAAAGCCCCTGGAGTCAATTCCCAGTACCACAAAATAAATAATTAATGAATAAAAAATAAGCCTTTGTATGCCTGTTTCTGAGATAGCCTTTGTTGATATATCTTTTTTTTTTTTTTTTTTTTTGCAGTACTGGGGATTGAACTCAGGGGCATTCTACCTCTGAGCTATACCCCCAGCCCTATTTTTTATTTTTTATTTTGACACAGGGTCTCACTAAGTTGTGGAGGGCCTCACTAGGTAGCTGAGGCTGGCTGCAAACCCAGATCCTCCGATCTCAGCCTCCCGAATGCCTGGATTATAAGCGTGCATCACCATGCCCAGCTGATATATCTTCATTTTTAAGAAGATGAAAATCACACTAAGAAGTTTAATACCTAATAAGTTTATTATTTATATTTTGTCTTTTGACCTATAGACAAAGCCTTTACTTTTTTTTTTCTATTCTCAACTGCTATTGTATTGCTAAGTCTCAATACAATCAAAGCTATCAATCACAGCCCAGAGTGGATCCCAATCAATGCCAATAATTTTTAAAAAGCAGCTGCTATGTTACATGATTATTAATTTTTAAACAGAAAAATAAAACAGCATAAAACTGCAACCCCTAGGGTCACCATTAATAGTATTCACATTATGGTGCTTTGTTTAAGAAGAAATCATTACACTCCCTTAAACAAGAGCTTGTTTTCACTAGAAATAAATACTGCTAACTATATTTTCCATTAGTCAACAAATACTCATTGAATACCAGTTCTGTACAAGACAAAGAACTAGGCATATCATGGGCTTTATAAGAGGAATGAAAAACAGAACACTAAAGAATGCAATGTTTTTCTAAAGAGAAAACCTGTGAAAAAAGTTAACTGTATAAAAGAGATGATAAAATTACTAAATGACATATATAGGCAAAGATCACTCTAAGTATCCAGAAGAGAGAGAGCTGGGTAACAGGGTCAGGGTAATCAAGAAGGGATTTAGGGGCTGGAAGTGCATCTCAGTAGTGGAGTGCTTGCTTAGCATGACTGAAACCCCAGGTTAGATAGCCAGTAATGAAAAAAAAAGGAGAACAAGAAGGACAAGAAGGGATTCAATTGACACACAACTTAAACTTAGTCTTGAAGGATGGTCAGATGTGGATCAGCAAAGATATTGAGGCACTGCATCACAAACAAAGGTGGTACCATGATCAAATTATATACACACATATATATAAAAACTGAACAACAGACAATGAGAGAACCAGTCTACTTGGAGTAGAAAGATCATAAACAAGAGAAAATGGAGATGACCTTGACATTTTATTTTAGAAGAGGTGGTGGAAAGTGTCCAACTTCAAACTACCTAGCAGGTAGTCTGGGCTTTTGTTCAGTCAGAATGGTGTGGAATTCCTTCCGGTAGAATGAGGAATCATGGTCCTGAATGTTTTAAACATTGTACTTCATTTTTCTTTTGCCATCTGTCTATCCACTGTAGTAGATTGCTTTAAGAGCCACCCCAGCCATAAAAATTTTTTTAAAATAAATAAATTAGTAGTTCTGGATGGTTTCATGAACCATATGGTCTAAGTGCCTTGTTGTGAGGAATATATATTTGATTAAGTGTTTAAGAATGACATCTGGACAAGAAGCACATACTCACAGCAGAGTGGCAGGGGATGCTGGGCATGGTGAAGACTAAGCCCAGCTGTTTTAAACATCTGAATAGTAGGATATTAATTGTGGCCTGTCAACAACTTACTTCCTTAGAATATTATTCCTATTATTCCAATGTTTAGGCTGTTGAGCAAACCTCCCAAAGCCCAGAGAATATTAAGGATTCAATGTAAAATGTCTTTCTTTTCTTAGCATAATTATAGTACAACTTTAACTCAATAACCATTATCCTCTTATATCTAAACTTTTTCTTACTATACTTTGGAGAAAAAGGTAAGCCATATGACAATAAGAAAATGTTATTCATTTTTTAATTATAAAAACCTGATAAACCTTAACCTCAGTACACACTTCATTCTCCTTTACTTGCCTTATCTAGAACATTGATGATTAGAACTGATGATCATAATTATGACTTCAAGGGCCTTTACTACTTCCTAGAAATAACTATTCAGTCCCTTGTATTTATCATGGGACAAATGAAGACTCGGAGAGTTGGGTTGATTCTCAACAACATACACCTTTCTCAGATGGCTCACATTTCATGCCATTTTCTTCAGTGCAAATGGCGTCTTTACCTACACTTGTAGACCTGGCTTCATTCCTGCCTGCCTACAACTTTCTCCAAGATTCCCTCTCATCTTACCCCAAGAAATGAAATATGCAAATTATCTGCTCTCAGAGAGTTTATATACTGGTTAGGAAAGAGATATTATATATGTAAACAAAAAGGCATGAATTGGATTGAATGTTTATGAATCCCCCATCAACTCATATGTTGAAATATTAACCTCAAAAAGTAATATTAAGTAGTCTTTGAGGGTGATTGTGTCATGAGGTGTGATTAAGGTCCTTATAAAAGATATCTCAGAGAGATCTCTCACCCCAACTGCTATGTGAGGACACAGAAAGAGGTTGGCAGCCTGCAAGAATTCATGAAGATTCCAAACATGCTAGCATACTGATCTTGAACTTGTCATCCTGCAGAAGTAGGATAAATATATTCCTGTTACTTATACTAAATAGTCTATGACATTTTGTTACAGAAGCCCAAACAGACTAAAACAAGAAGTATGTCATAATGTGGTCCCCTATGAATAAACAAATCAATAGGTGTGCAAGCACCCTATATTAAGTGGCATAGTATAGTAATTTCGTATAATATATAAATATATTTTCATATAATTTAATCATCTCCATATTACTTGTAGCATTGTAAATATTATTCAAATTGTTATACTGTATTGTTTATGTGATAATGATGAGAAAAATATCAGAAGCAAATTTTTTCAAGTATGATAGATCTGCAGTTGATTGACCTGTGGCTGTAGAAACTGTGGATATGGAAGGCTGATTGCACACCCTTCTTCCCTCTCACAACACACTCCCATGATTCTGAAACACATTTATCATACTCATTTAGAAAAAGAGAGGATTCTAGTAGCCTACTGTTATTATTTATTTTACATAATATACTACTGGGTATGCTATAAGATTACTATAATACTACAGAAGTATTTTCTTTTTATCCTTAATGAAACTCCCTGTCTTCTCAGTCTATACTTTCTCGTGAAAACTTCAAATCATAGGGACTTAAGAATGTTAAACTCCTTTAGAAAAAGGAAATTGAAAACTATTATCCATTCATCTGTAAATGTGTATATCTTCCATACATGCTTATTTTTAATCATATGAGACAAATACATATTATACCTTTGCATAATATATTTACATAAATTTTATATACATCTTGGTGTTTTTGACATAATATCTAACATTCATTAAGCACTGGATAGCTTTTAAAGTACATCCACTGCCAAGCGTGGTAGCACATGCTTGTAATCCTAGTGCTTGGAAGGATCACAGGTTCAAGGACAGTCTCAGCAAGTAGTGAGGACTCTTATCAACTTAGTGAGACCCTGTTCCAAAATAAAAATAAAAAGACTGGGGTATAGCTTGGAGGTAGAATGCCCCTGGGTTCAATCCCCAGTATCAATCAATCAATAAAGCACATTCACATACATTATCATTTGTAGGTCTCAAAGCACCACATGGATTATTAAGCAGAGTATTTTTATCATCATATGAGTTAAATTATTTCTCAGACATATATCAATTGAGTGACAAGACACATATGTTCCCTAAGCTACCACTTTTTTCACTGTAAACCTGAAATCATCTTATGTTTCTTCGGATTGTTCTATCATTCTGCTATTTAGAAAGAGAGAATTGGTTGAATTTTTAGCAGATTTATTTTAGATAATATGTATACAGTTGTCAATAGATCAAATGTGTAATTCTTATAAATGAAACTGAGTATGAAAACCCTAGTTGCTGGCACAGATTGTTTCTATAAAAAAATGATTCTTGATGAGTGAAAGTGTGGCCATATTTTTCTAATTTTAGTAATTTTTTTCTTAAGTCAATCTACTTCTTTTTGGTTTTTTGTACTGGGCATTGAACCAGGGACCTTCGACTTCTGAGCTATGTTCCCCGCACTATGTCTGTTATGTTGTTATTTTATGTTGTGTTTTATGTTTTGCTGTTATTTTTTAAACAGGGTCTCACTAAGTTGAGGAGGGCTTAAGTTGCTAAGGATGGCCACAAACCTGTGATATTCCTGTCTCAGCCTTCCCAAGTACTGAGATTAAGGTGTGTGTCACTGCACCCAGCAAATACAATCTATCTTTTTATATATAATAATTGGTGCACTGTAAACATATATCTTTGTTAGGTACAAGCTGATAAAGGCATATACGCACACATTTCTACTTTAACCCCTTCCCCAATTCCCACCCCACTCCCTCGCCATCCCTCCTTCTCAAGTTCAGTTTAGTGATTGACCTTGATATATGTGTGAAAGTTACATTGTGTGCATTAGAGTGTCCCCTGCACCCCTCATACATCCCCTTCTGTTAAGTCAAATTCTTTGCTTATCCAGGGTCTCAACTTTTCATCTGGACACCCTCTTATGCCCCATCTTCTCCCTAGCATCCGCATATTAGGGAACACATATGCTTTTTTACTCTTTGTGACTGGCTAATCTCACATAGCATAATGTTTTCCAGTTCCATCCATTTCACAGCAAATAACATGATTTTGTTTTTCTTTATGGCTGAGTAAAATTCTATTGTGTACATATCCCATAGTTTTGTAATCTATTCTTCTGTGGTTGGACATCTTGGCTGTTTCCATAGTTTGGCAATTGTGAATTGTGCTGTTATAATCATAGATACACATGCGTCAGTCTGATAGTTTGGTTTCCATTCTTTTGGGTAGATACCCAGAAGTGGTATTGCTGAATCATACGGTAGGTTTATTCCAATTTGTCTGATGATCCTCCATACTATTTTACAAAGTGGTTACACTAATTTGCAATCCCACCATCAATGTATTATGGTTCCCACTTCTACACACCCTCGCCAGCATTCATTGTTGTTTGTGTTCTTGATTATTGCCATTCTGATTTGAGTTAGGTGAAATCTCAGGGTAGTTTTGATTTGCATCTCTCTGATTGCTAATGATGTTGAACATTTCTTCATACATTTATTGGCCATTTTTATCTCTTCTTTTGTGAAGTGTCTATTTAGATCCTTTGCCCATTTTTTGATTGGGTTATTTGTTTTCTTAGCTGTGAGTTTCTTGAGTTCTCTATATATCCTAGATGTTAGTCCTCTATCAGAAGAGTAGCTGGCAAAAATTTTCTCCCACTCTGTGGGCTCTCTGTTGAGGTTCATGATAGTTTCCTTTGTTGCACAGAAGCTCTTCAGTTTAATGCAATCCCATGTATTGATCTTCCTTTGAGTTGCTTGTGCTTTTGGGGTCTTGTTGAGAAGTTTTACCTGTGCCTATGTGTTGAAGTGTTGGTCCTATGCCCTCTTCAAGTAGCTGCAAGGTCTCTGGCCTGACTTCCCGGTCTTTGGTCTTTGTTCCATATTGAGTTGACTCTTGCACAGGGTGAGAAAGTGGGGTTTATTTCCATTTTCCTGCATACGGTTAACCAGTTTGCCAACATCATTTGTTAAAGAGGCTATCTTTTTTCCAGTGTATATTTTTGGCTCCTTTGTCAAAAATCAATTGACTGTAAGGACATGGGGTCTGTTTCTGAGTCTTCTATTCTGCTCCCTTGGTATATGTGTCTTCTTTTGTGCAAATACTATGCTGTTTTTATTACCATGGCTTTGTAGTAGGGTTTGAAGTCAGGTATTGTGATACATCCTGCATGGTTCTTGTTGCTAAGAACTACTTTGGCTATCTTGGGCTTTTTCTTGTTCCAGATGAATTTAAGGACTGATTTTTCTGTGTGTGAGGAGTGACCTTTGTAATTTCATGGGTATTGCATTGAATCTGTAGATCAGTTTTGGGAGAATGGCCATTTTGATATTTATTTACTCTGCCTATCCAAGAGCATGGTAGATCTTTCCATTTTCTAAGGTCTTCATCAATTTCTTTTTTCAACTTTTTATAGTTTTCCTTATACAGGTCTTTTACCTCCTTGGTTAGGTTTATCCCTAAATATTTTATTTTTTGTGGTGCTATTGTGAGTGGAATTGTTTTCTGGATTTCCATTTCAGTGGATTTATGGGTTGACATACAGAAAAGCTTCTGATTTTTTAAGATTGATTTTGTATCCAGACACTTTGCTAAACTTGTTGATCAGTTCTATAAGTTTTTTTGGTTGAGTTTGTTGGGTCTTCTAAGTATGTCATCTGCAAAAAGGGATATTTATAGTTCTTTCCCTGTTTTTACCCCTTTTATTTCCCTCTCTTGCCTTATTGCTCTGGTAGAGTCTCAAGTACTATATTGAACAGAAGTGGTGATAATGGACATACTTGTCTTGTTCCTGTTTTTAGTGGGAACTTTTGCAGTTTTTCTCCATTTAATATGATGCTGACTGTGGGCCTATTGTATATTGCCTTTATGATGTTGAGGTACGTTCCTTCTAAAGTACTTTTAGCATGAATGGGTGTTGGATCTTGTCAAATGCATTTTCAGCATCAATTGAGATGATCATGTGATTTTTGTCTTTTATTCTGTTTATGTGGTGAATTACATGGATTGTTTTTCACATGTTGAACCAGCCTTTTGTCCCTGAGATGAATCTGACTTGGTCATGGTGTATAATTTCCTTGTTGTGGTTTTGAATGTGCATTGCTAGTATTTTGTTTAGCAGTTTTACATCTAAGTTCATCAATAATATAGGCCTATAGTTTTATTTTCTTGAGCTGTCTTTATTTGGCTTTGGTACTAATGTGATTTTGGCTTCATAGAATGTGTTTGGGAGGTTCCGGTTTCTTTCTATTTCATGGAGTAGTTTGAGAAGTATTGGGATTAGCTCTTCTATAAATATTTTATAAAATTCACTTTGAAAACCATCTGGCCCTGGGTTTTTGTTTGATGGTAAATTCTTTATTGTTGTTTCTATCTCTTTGATTGCTATTGGTCGGTTTAAGTTTTCTGTATCTTCTTGACTCAATTTAGGAAGGTTAAATGTGTCTAGAAATTTGTCAAAGACTTCTAAATTTTCCATTTTGTTGGAATATAGTTTTTCAAAAGAGTTTCTGATTATCCTCTGTACTTCCATACTGGTGGTCACCTTTTTCATCTCTTATTTTGGTAATTTGGGTTGATTCTCTCTGTCTTTTGGTTAGATTGGCCATTGGTTTATCTATCTTGTTTATTTTTTCAAGAAACCAGCTTTTGGTTTTGTTGATTATCTGTATGATCTCTTTATTTTCTACTTCATTAATTTCTGCCCTGATTTTCATAATTCCCTGTCTTCTATTAGCGTTGAGGTTGGTCTGTTCTTGTTTTTCTAGTGCTTTGAGCTGTGTCATTAGGTTATTTATTTGTTGATTTTTCTGTTCTTCTTATGTGGGCACTCAGTGGTTTAAATTTTCCTCTTATTATTGCCCTCAACGGGTCCCAGAGTTTTTGATATGTTGTATTTCCATTTTCATTGGTTTCTAGGAATTTTTTAATTTCTCCCCTTAGTTCTTCTATGACTCAATCCTCATTCAGCAATGTGTTGTTCAGTTTCCATGTGTTTACATGGTTACTCTGGGTCTTCTTAGAGTTGATTTCTAGTTTCACTCCATTGTGGTCTGAAAAGATGCAGGGAATTATGTTACATTTTTTAAGTTTGCCAGTGCTCCCTTTGTGGCCCAAGAATGTGGTCTATTTTGGAGAAGGTTCCATGTGCAGCTGAGAAAAATATGAATTCAACTGTAGTTGGTGAAAGAGTCTATATGTGGCTAATAGGTCCATTTGGTTTATGGTATTCTTTAGGTCTGAGATGTCTCTACTGACCTTTTGTTAAAAGATCCATCTAGAGATGTGAGAGGAGAATTGAAGTCTTCTAGTATTAGTGTATTGGGATCTATGTGTGTCTTTATATCATACAGAGTTTGTTTTATGAAAGAGGCTGCACCTATGTTTGGAGCATAGATGTTGATAATTGTTATTTCCTCTTGCTGGATTGTTCCTTTTATTAGTAAAAAAATGACCTGCTTTGTCTCTTCTGATAAGTTTAGTCTTGAAGTCCAATTTGTCTGATATCATGGTTGCTACTCCTGCTTGTCTTCAGCTTCCATTGGCATGGATTACCTTACTCCAGCCCTTCACCTTTAGTTTGTGGGCATCTTTGCTTGTAAGGTGTGTTTCTTGCAGGCAGCATATAGATGGATTCTGGGTTTTGGTCCATTTTGTCACCTTGTGCCTTTTTACTGGGGAATTGAGACCATTTATATTCAGTGTGATTATTGAGAGGTGATTTTTAATTCCTAATGTTTTGAGTTTTGACTTCTGTTTAGGGTGGCATTTATTCTTCTTTGCTTAGTTGTTTGCTTTCTGGAAATTATTGTTTCTCTGGTTCTGACGTTTACTTGTTAGTTCTTCTTTGTAGTAGATCTCTTTAAGTATTTTCTCTAGTACTAGTTTGGAAGACATAAATTCTTTCATTTTCTGTTTGTCATGGAAGGTTTTTATATCCCCATCAATTCTGAGAGAGAGTTTTGCTGGGTATGAGAATCTTGCCTGCAAGTTATTTTCTTTCAAAGTTTGGAATATGTTACTCCAGCCCCTCCTGGCTTTCATGACTTGATTTGGGAGATCTGGAGTGATTCTGGTTGGTTTGCCTCTAAATGTCACTTGGCCTTTTACTTTTGTTGCCTATAGAATTCTCTTCTTAGCCTCTACATTAGTCAACTTGATTATTATGTGGTGTGGTGAACCTCGTCTTTGGTCTTGTCTTGAGGGAGTTCTGTATGTTTCCTGTACCTGTGTGTCAACTTCTCTTTCTATGTTTGGAAAATTCTCTGATATTACTTCTTTGACAAGGTTGTTTATTCCATTAGTTTCAACTTCTAATCCCTCTTCTATTCTATTCTTAGGTTTGCTCTTTTACAATTGGCCCAGATCTCTTCGATGTCCAATTCATACTGTCAATTTTTTTTCTAAATTATGTACCATGGATTCATTTTTGGAATGGTCATCTTCTAAGAGTAATATTCTATTTTCCATGTGGTCTAATCTACTGTTTATAGTTTGTATTGATGCCTTCATTTCAGTTATTTTATCTTTTACTTCCTTCAGTGCTTCTCTTTGGTTCCTTTTTAGGTCATTGCATTCTTTGTTTATTTGTTCCTTTATTTCATTCCAACCATCCCTACATTCTAACAAAAAATCCTGTATTGTTTCTAGTATTAAAGATCTGAATTGTTCTTCTGGTAATCTCTCCCATTCTGGGTTTGTGAGATCTGGTTGTCCCAGGTGTTCTTGATCACTGTTGATCCTGCTGGTTATGGTGTGTAGTTCTGTAGTTGCTTACTCCATCTCTGGTCACTGGGGGTGCAGGAAGTCGATGGAGACCTGAGTAGCTATCAGAATTATGGCTGGAAAAATGGTGGCACACAAAATGATGGCCACGGTTCGGGGTGCATGCTGGCTCCCTTGTTCTCCCTGGGTTCTGTTCAGCTGTTCTTGTTGCCTTGTTCTCTCTTCTGCCACTTTGTTCATCTTTCCTTCTGTCAAGAAGCTGCATTTACAGCAGTTTTAATTCAAGCTCTGCAGTGCAGTCACTCACTGTTCTGGCTCTGGTGAGAGAGGTGAGCTGGGGTGGTCCTGAGGGTGCTTACTCTGGTCATCTGGTCATCCCATGTGTTCCAGTCACTGTGGAAGGTGTGGGATTCACCGCCTGGGGAGGATGTGGAGTTCTAGAGTCACTTGCTCCATGTCTTGTTGCTGCATCTGCAACGGTGTTAGCAGACCCTGGCGTCTGGCTGGCTGCCGCAGCCCGGCACTGAGCCGCCATGCGGTCAGGCTCGTTTGCTTTCCCTGGTCGGCTCTCTTTGGTTGTATTTCAAATTTCGCGTTTTTTGTTGCTTTTTTTTTCTTCCATTAAGAAGCTGCTTTTATGGCAGATTTGATTCAAGATCTCAGCGCCTAAGGAAATGTGTTTCACTCAAGTGCCATCTTGGCTTTTCACTCCTTATCCATTTCTTTGACAATCTATCTTTTTAATGACTGAGATTCCACACATCATTCTCCACCTCTGAGGGACTAAAATTAGCTTTGCATAAGTTAAAAAAAAACAAAAAACTTATATCCAAGATTTTATGAAAGAGCTCAGAAAATATGGTTTTGGTTACTGCCTGACTACATCATGTCAAATACTGTGGTAACTTTCTAGAAATTAGCAATGTCAGTGTGGAATTATCCATGTACTCCCTGGGAGCAAGATGCAATCAGTGCCAAATTAAAATAGCTAACCATAATGAATAACAATAAAGGGGAAATTTGGGGGAAGCTGTTTATGGGTTGTTCTCAGAACTACCTAAGTAGAAGAGAAAAGAATATTACCATACTGTCATATATTATACATCAATGCACTATCACCAACATTTAATACTTTCATGACTATTTCTTAAGAACTCTCACCTTTGGGGATGATGTGCCTTGTTAGCATTTAAGAAGCTTTCCAATGGAACCACTTAGTACAGATTACTGGTCAGTAAGTGTGTTTATTTATTTTTTCCCTTTGTCTAGCCTTGTGTAACTTTTATATTGGGACCATCATATGTGTTAATATAACATTGGTACTATTTTTTTTTATAGATGGCTGGAAATGGATTACAAAGAATCCCTTAGTGGATGTTTACTACCCTGCTTTCTACAGTATCATCATTCCTGTCCAGACACATACTTATTTCACATGGCTTCTTACACTCTTACTCTGTAGCACAAATATAAGTAGTTTTTAATACTTTGATTTGTCATGTGTTTAAAAACTCTAAAAACAAGCCAGGCATGGTGTCACATGCTTGTAATCCCAGCATTTGGGAGGCTGAGACTGGAGGATCTGGGTTTGTGGCCAGGCTCAGCTACCTAGTGAGGCATTCCGCAACTTAGGGAGACCCTGTTTCAAAAAAGGAATAAAAAATAGCCCTGGGGGAATAGCTCGGAGGTAGAATGCCCCTGATTTCAACCCCCAGTACCAGAAAAAAAAATTCTAAAAACAATAGTGGCTTTCAGGTTAGGCATTGAACCCAGGGACATTCTACCTCCAGGCTATGCCTCCAATCCTATTTTTTATTCTTTATTTTGAAACAGGGTCTCATTAAGTTGCAGAAGGCCTCTCTAAGTAGCTGAGGCTAGCCGTGAACCCATATCCTCCTGTCTCAGACTCCCAAGTACTGGGATTACAAGAGTGTGCCACCGCGCCCAGCTTCAGATTTATTTTTGTATAGAATTTTTTGAGACATATATGTTTTTTAAAGACCTTATCTTAAACTTTCATATAAACTCTCTGGGTAGCTTAAACACCAAAATTGTATTTTCTCACAATTCTGGGGGCTTGAGGTCTGAGATCAGAATGCCAACATGGTTGGAGTCTGGTGAGAGACTTCTTCTGGCTTGGACATTGCCACCTTACTGTTGTGTCCTCACATAGGAAAGAGACACCTCTTCTTTTAAGGATAATAATTCTATCATATCAGGCTCACACCTTATGGCCTTATTTAGCTTAGTTATGTCTTTATAGATCCTATCTGCAAATACAGTTAAATTGATGGTTACAGCTTTAGCAATACAAATCTGTGGGGTACACAATCCATACCAGTTCTGCACAGTTTTCACACTTTAAAGTATTTCATAGATATGGGAAAAAATATATATATAGCCATAAGAAAATTAAATTTTCTTCTCAGAGTTAATGTCAGAGGGCAACTCACCTTTAAACTTACAACAGTCACATTATCTAACGTATAATGTTTTGAATAAAATTATGTAATTGGTATATCAGTAACTTTATTTTAAAATATTACTTACAGTATCCTTCTATCAGGCTCACCTTCTGTAAATTTAAGTGAACACATAAATTTCAAAGGTCTTTCAAGATGCAAAGATGGTACATATAAAGTAACAATGTACAGAGCAAAGAATAAGCATGTCATTTGAAGTTGATCTGCATGACTATCTAAACCTGAAGCAAGTGAGTGCAGGTAATGTATACCAAAATGTGTCTTAAAGTGCCTCAATTTTACTGTCCACCATAGTGCAGAATTGACATAAATATATAAAAGTTTAAGAAAACTTTTTTATGAATTCTAGAGGTTTTTATTGGTACATTGTAATCATATATCTTAATGAGGTACAAATTGAAAGAGGCAAACATGCACACATCACTCATTTAGCTCTTCCAAATTCCCACTCCATTTTCTCCCACCTCCCTCCTTCGTATGTTCAATTTAGTGATTGACTTTGATTTGTTTGTACATCGTGAGCAGTAGGGTGCCCCCCCATCTCCTTCAGTTAGGTCAGCTTCTTTGTTCATCTAAGGTTTCTCCTTCATCTAGAGTCCCTTCTATGACACACTTTCTCCCTAGTGTCTGCATATTAGGGAGAACATCTGACTTTTTATTTTTTGTGACTGACTAATCTTACTTAACATGTTTTCCAGTTCCATCCATTTCCCTGCAAATGACATGATTTTGTACTTCTTTAAGGCTGAGTAAAATTCCATTGTGTACATATCGCATAGTTGCATAGTTTTGTAATCCACTCATGTGTTGATGGACATCTTGGATCCATAGTTTGGAAATTCTGAATTGTGTGGCTATAAACATAGACACACATGCATTAGTCTGGTATTTTGATTTCCATTCTTTGGGTAGATGTCCAGAAGGCGTATTGCTGAATAATATAGTAGGTTCATTCCCATTCATTCCAAAATCCTCCATGTTGTTTTCCAGAGTAGTTTCACTATTCTACAATCCCACCAACAATGTATTAGAATTCCCACTTCTCCACACCTTTGCCAGTATTTGTTGTTTGTGTTTTTAATGATGGCTGTTCTCATTGGGGTTAGGTGTAATCTCAGTGTAGTTTTGATTTTCATCTCTCTGATTGCTAATGATGTTGAACACTTCCTCATAAATTTATTTGCCATTTGGATTTCTTCTTTTGTGAATTGTCTGTTTAGTTCACTTGGCCATTTTTTATTGGGTTGCTTGTTTTCTTAGCAGTGAATGTCTTGAGTTCTCTGTATATTCTAGATATTAGTCCTCTATCAGAGGAGTAGCTGGCAAAAATTTTCTCCTATTCTGTTGGATCTCTGTTGAGCTTCCTGGTAGTTTCCTTTGCTGAACAGGAACTTTTCAGTTTAATGCAATCCCACCTATTGACCTTCCTTTTAATTTCTTGTGCATTTGCAGTCTTGTTGAGAAAGGTTTTACCTGTACCTCTATATTGAAGTGTTGGACTTTGCCCTCTTCAAGTAGCTGTAATGTCTCTTGTCTGATTTCCAGGTCTTTGATCTATCTTGAATTGACTCTAGTGCAGGATGAGAAAGTGGGGTTTATACATCTAGAAAATACAGAGAATTCAAGAAACTCACTGCTAGAAAAAAAAATAAATATAAAATGACTGAGTGTACTAAATAGACAATTCACAAAAGAAAAGATACAAATGACCAATAAATGTATGAAAACATGTTCAATATTATTAGAAAACTACCTGAGATTTCACCTAACCACAATTAGAATGACAATCATTAAAAACACAAATGACAACAAATGATGGCAAGGATGTGGAGAAGTAGAAACTAATACATTGTTGGTGGGATTTCAAATTAGTGCAACTACTCTGGAAAACAGTATGGAGGATCCCGAGATGAATGGGAAGGAACCTACCATATGATACACCCCAGCCATATTTTTTATTTGGAAACAGGGTCTTCCTATGTTGCTGAGGTCCCTGCTAAGATGAGGCTGGCTTCAAACTCAGCATCCTCCTGTCTCAGCCTCCCAAATAGTAGTATTACAGGCATATGCTAACATTCCCTGAAAGAAAACATTTTTTAAATAACCAAATTTTCATCAAATTAAGATTATTTATTTCTCTTTTGTGAATTTAAATGCCATAGAAAAATTTTAAAGCATTGCTTTTGAAAAATATTTGATGATATTAAAAATATTGGTAGGTTTTTTTAAACTCCAGGTAATTTACATGATATTAGAAATTTAATGTGCACAGTAACTATTGTCTTTAGTTTACTTTTTATGAACTATAAATCATTGAATAATACTATGTTTTTACTCCTATGTATGATCATCTAGTAAGTAATTTACAACGATACCCCACTGTTCCATTTCCAAAATATCATAAAAGAGAGTCAAGTATAAATATGGACATTTTCTTAAAACTTCGTTTTACATAGGAAAAACAGATTAGCCTACATTTAGAAGTAGGATGGCATTGAGTCAATAGCAAATTCCTAGAAATATACCTACTAAAACATGTATTGTTGGTTTTATTTTGTTGGGAATGGATTAGGAGGTGTTCCAAGCATGAAGACAAAAATAAATATTCTCAGAAGACATTATGATGACATACTAACAGAATTGCTTCTATTACATAGCCCCTATTTAAGATGAATTAAAAGTTTACATTCTAGAGATTTCAAGATTTTAAAATATTCCTGATTAGTGATAGCTGCAGCTTGTTTGACATTGTATCTACCTACCTTGTTATTTAAAGAAAAAAATCTAATAACAGTTCAAAAAGTCCTGACATACTACAGTGGAGAGGTAATTCAATATTTCCACTATTCTTTTACTACCCATTATTAGGTCCAGTGAAATGTATATGGTATAATAAAGGTAGTTTATAAACTGGCAAAAAAAAAAAAAAAAGAAAAAAACATGTAAGCTACTTTTGAGATGTGAAAGGAGTAGAGTTAGATAGTAGTGATAAGTTCACAACTTCATGCATATGTTAAAAACACTGATTTGTAAGCCTCAAATTTGTGAATTTGATGATGTGTTAGATATATCTGAAGATTTTAAAAAATCAAGCTCATTTGAAAAACAAATGTCTTATGGATATGGTGTATTCATTGTGAAGCTATTCCTTTAAACTTACTGTTATGTACATAGCAGAGTTTTACTCCATGCTTGACAAGAGCCTGGCTGACCAGACAACCCAGCTGGGCCCTGCAGCTGTAGCTGAACCCATCTATTCTGGCATCAATCCAGAGTAGCACTCACTAAGACCATAAGTTAACAAGCCATCACAGAGGGAGACCACCCTGCATGGCCGTAGGGATTTTAATGGCAAGAAAATAGACTCGTGGGTTTCTGAGACTTTGCAAATCACACCAGCTGAGGTGGAGGTGGGGGCTATCAGATACAGTAGAAACACGAATTATCAGATAGCCCCTAGAGACATTCTGGAGGGAGAGAACTGCAGTAGGCAGTTTGCTAAGCCCTTGAAGGGTCGCTGGAGATCACCACAAGACACCCACCCATAGTATGGGGGGGATAGCTCAGCCTACCAAGTGGTAGGTTCAGAAAGCAGTAAAATTGCCCCTGACCATGTTTTGGTGCTGCAAGTGCCAGTGCCAGAGGTCAGCAAGAGCTACTGTGATGATTGTGGCCACCCAGGGCAAGTGGTGGTATTCCTGGGGCTAAGAAACTGAGCCACCCAAGCCCCCAGCTTAGAATTGTGCTGTCTCTTCCTGTCAGACCTTGGGCCTGGGATGGAGAGTAGCAGCATTACATCTAGGCCAGGCTGCAACAAGAGCCCAGGGGCCTGGAAATGATTCACTTGATCACAACAATAAGCAGATCTTGAGTGCTGTCCCAGAGGTCATCAAAGCTCAGTAATCAGGGCCATAAACTCATAACATAGCAGTCACTGACTTTCCTGAGCCAAAACCCACTGGCCACAGAGGCCAGAGGTCAGTGCTCTGCAGTATCACAGGCTCACAATCAGCAGAGTGACAGTGATCTCTGAAGTGCATTAAGTCCCAACCAGGCTGCAGGCTCTGAGATGAACATTATAGTCTCTAGCCCAGCAGAGTTTTGACCTGGAGAGCACAGAGTCCTGCACCAATCAGAGACTCCTGTTTGCCTGCACTAAGAACTGTATCTAGTTAAAGAGACTCTGGGAGACAAACTCAAAAGTTAGATTATATAAGTCTGATTTTCAGAAGCAAATATATGACCCCAACATAGACCTTAATATAAAGGGATAACAGACGCAGGACTCACACACACACAGGAAGAAGATGCCAAGACAACAGAAACACAAACCTGAGAACTCTGAAAATATGAGAATGAGGAACAGTGAGGAAACAATAAACTCCCACAACTCAACATGGAAAATTACCAATATCAAGCTGCAGGAAATGCAAGAAGAAGAATTCTGAATTTTGATCTTCAATATGATGAAAGGCCTCAAAGAAAGTGTACAGGAAATGAAGGAGAAAGACCAGAAAGAGGCTTTGAACAAAATGAAGGAGTCAATAAATAAATTAAAGACCACAATGCAAATCAACTCTGGCAGGGTAGACCACATGGAAAACAGAGTATCATTCTTGGAAGACAGTTCATCCAAACTGAAAGCACTGTCAACAATATACAGAAGATATTACAACAAATAAGGGACAATATGAAACATCTTAACTGTGGATAAAAGGCATTGAGGAAGGTCTTGGTTTGTACCAAGGGTACCAGAAACCTTTTCAAAAAAATAATTTCTGAGAATTTTCCAAACATAGAAAAATACTTGGACATCCCCATACAGGAGACACACAGAACATTGTTAAGACAAGATCAAAAAAGGACCTCCCCATGCCATGTAATAATCAAAATGACTAACATTGAAGCCAAGGAAGGAATGTTAAAAGCAGTGAGAACAAAATAATGAGTGACATACAGGGGCAAAACAATAAAAATCACTTCAGATGTCTCAAGCCAAGACATGAATGCCAGGAGGGACTCACATGAAGTACTCCATACCCTGAAAAAAAGCAACTTCCAACCAAGACAGATATATCCAGCAAAGATATCATTAAAAATTGATGGAGAAA
>PVLC010023796.1:0-25073 GCA_004027655.1 Graphiurus murinus | reverse complement strand
GAGAGAGAGAGAGAGAGAGAGAGAGAAGAAGAAGAAGAAGAAGAAGAAGAAGAAGAAGAAGAAGAAGAAGAAGAAAGAAAAAGAGAAAGTGAGAAAGAGAGGCACTCACTGGGGATTTAACTCAGTGGTAGAGAGTGCTATGAGACCTTGGGTTTGATCTCCAGCAAAACACACACACACACACACACACACACACACACACACACACAAACACACACAAACACACACACACACACACACTTCACATGTTTGCATTGATATTCCTTCTAGCTGATGAAATTTCAGGAGGTTTTAATGAATTAAAGATGCATATGCCTGAAGAGGCCAGTGAAATTTCTGACTGGTTAAAAAGAATTACGTGCACGTGCACGGTAGGATAAGGAGATACTTAATACAATGGTGTTAATGGTGTTGCTGTTGAGTCTCCAATACTGTTTTCACCAAATCTATGGTCTGTATGAGTCACAGTGAATGGATTTCTAAGTACTCAGAGCAACATGTTAGCATGGCACAGAGAAGGCGATTTCATAGGGAATGCTTATCCTGGTATATATTACATCAATGAAGAACTTAAAAAAGAGCAGCACCACATAGAAAACGAATGTGAAAGTACTCTTCAAGGAAAGCCTTGCCCTCAAAGAAAAGAAAAGAAGCAGCTTTCAGTGATCATGGATTTGCCTAGCTTTCAGGGACTACCTCTACGCAATTATCCATAACCAATGCCTGTGATACACTTTTTCATATGCTGGATTTGTTTTTAGTTTCTCTCCTCACTATTTTAAACTTTCAGCATTATTGTTATTATTTTTTTCTTATTATTTACAACTTGCAAAGCTGTATATATCATCTTCATATCATTTTTAATACTAGCAGTGGAAATTGTGTAAAGATATTTAGAAAGTTCTAATTAATTTTAAACATTTTATTGTAAATTTGACTCCTCAAAAGTGCATTATCACAATGTTGACTGTGTGTAAGCTTCGTGTGTGTAGATAAAAACATTGAAACTTCCTAAATAAATGGAGTGATATCCTTTTTGTACATCTGCATTTATGAAACATAACATTTCTCTGGAGCTCAGCTCTTGGGGCAACTGCTAATATGGTGGAATCTCACAATGAATTTTGATTGATTATCAGAAGACTTAGGTTGTCTATCATGTTATTCAGATAACTGCAGTTATAAAGCTGGTTGCACACAATTGCCAACCATAGCAATATTCTTTTACACTTTATAATTTTTACCTACTTCTTTATGAATATGATTTATCTGCTTATATCTGTTATACCCATGTAACTGCTGTTTGTCTGAATGCTTATGCTTGCAAAAATATGCATGTTATATGGCTTATTTTATTGTGTAAAGTGACCTATAAGGTATTCTGTCATGTACGTATGGGTTTTGTACATAAATCCTCTTTAAAAAGTAAATAAACATCTTTTAAAGAATGTTTTAAAATTATTTTTTCCAGAGTTATATTTTTGTGAGACTTTAAGAATTTTGATCTTTCAGGATTATGGCAGTCAGGATAATGCATTTGGGGATTATGATCCGAATTTCCTTGGTTCCTAAAAGGCAAAGTGGGACCCAGAAGTAGCTGAGTGTGATTGTAGAGATTGTCAAATAGGTTTACTAGAGTGGAGACAGAGAGACTTGGTGATGACAGATGTAAGGCTGAAGACTCATGCTGGGGCTCAGTGGGAATTGTAATACCTAAGAGAGATCTAGAATACCAGGCTTGTCCAAACTGAGAGGCCAGATTCTCCAGCTACAGATATGTGGCACTGGGCTGGTAGCAATAAGATAGTGAAGTTACTGTTCCAGATGCAAAGGAGGCCAAAAATGGGAAGAATCTGACTCATCTCATTTGCCTAGAGGTCAGTAAGCCTTTCTACCAGTTCCTTGCTCTGCAGATAAGCATTTCGAGGTTATCTGAGAGATCAGCTTTTCTATCCATTATTATTCAAAGCAGCGTAGTTTATAAGATCAGATCAAATGTTCAACAGGACATTGGTAAATATTTTCCTAGCCAACAACGTGTAGGTGCTAGAGAAAAGGGACATGTTCATAGACAAAACTAAAAAAAAGGTACACTTTTACTTCATATACCTGAGTTGTATTATTCAACATCACACACACACACACACACACACACACACACACACACACACACACATTCAGTTAAGGTACCAAGTTGTTTCTATCAAAGTTCTTTTGTTGGCAAAGATCAGAAACCTGCAAAGGATAACTCTGGCAACAGACTAAGGGATAATTTAAGGATCCCCCAAAGCAGTCTTAGTGATACACATAAATAAGAGGAAAGAAGGGACAGGCCAAAGGGAATGGGAAATTCAAGACTCAAATTTATGCTTACCACTTCTCAGGGGTCACGTGATCTTTCTCATTACTGCTTCTTTTTTACTTATTAAGCCTGTACAACATGGCACCATTCCCAAATCTACATCAGGAGCATTTTTTGGAAATCTTCCATCATTGACCACTTCCTTCTTGACCTTTTAGTTCAAATTTTAATGAGACACCCTTTTGTGTGAATTGACTAGAAGTGTATCATAGACCTAAAGATAACATTTAAAACTTTTAGAAGAAACCACAGAAGAAAATCTTTTATGCCTTGGATTAGACGAAAAACTCTTAGATGTGAAACCAAAAGCATAACTAACCCATAAAAGAAAAGAAAAAATTGATAAATTAGGACTTCATTAATATTATTTTTTTCCTCTGCAAAGACACTATTAAGAGAATGGAAAGACAGGCCAGACTGGAAGAAAATATCTGCAAAATCTACACCAAATAAGACTTGTATCCAGAATATATTAAAAATATTCCTGTTGGGTGTCATCCCAGTATTTGGGAGGCTGAGATATGAGGGTCACAGGTTTGAGGCTACCATATGGTAACTTAGTGAGACCATGGTGTTTCAAAATAAAAAATAAAAAGAGGGTAGCTCAGGAGAGTGCCCCATATTCAATTTCTATTACCACAAAAAACTTTTATTCTTATGATTCAATAGTAATAATTGAAGAAACCTAATTAAAATATGGACAAAATTTGAAGATACTTTACCAAACTATATATATATCGATGGCAAAAAAAACATAAAAAGAAGCTCAGTATCACTAGTTATTAGGGAATTTTATTTTGTTTTTCTTTGTTTTTGGTACTGTGGATTAAAACAAGGAACATTCTACCTCTGAGTTACATTTCCAGCCCTTTTTATTTTTTTGAAACGGAGTCTCACTAAGTTTCTAATGGACTAACTTGCTGAGGCGGGCCTCCAACCTGCGATCCTTCTGTCTTAGCCTCCAAGTACTGGGATTATAGGTGTTTGTCACCACATCCACTAATTAGAGAAATATTAATCAAAACCATGATAAGTTAGCATTCCTCGCCTATCAAAATGGCTTTGAAACACTGGCAACGATGAAGAACAACTGGAACTTTCCTGCATTGCTGGTGGGAGTGCAAAGAGACATGGCTACTTGGGAAAACAGTTTATTGATTTCTTACAAAACTTAGTATACACTTCCTATACAATGCAGATTCCTATACCTATTTTCCCAGATTAAATGACTAAAGCTCTACACGAATATTTATAGTAGCTTTATTCATAATTTGCATAAAGTTGAAAAGATGCCCCTCAATTGGAAATGGATAAACAAATGGTGGTATATCAGTGCAGAGGAACAGTCCTTAATAATAAAAGGGAATGAACCATTGACACATGCAACAAACAAGACGAAAGAATTTCACTTGCATTATGCTAAGTGAAAAAGCCAGCTTTTTTTTTTTTTTCAGTACTGGGGATTGAACTCAGGAGCATTCTACCTCCGAGCTATACCCCTAGTCCTATTTTCTATTCTTTATTTTGAAACAGGGTCTCACTAAGTCGCAGAGAGCCTCACTAGGTAGCTGAGGCTGGCCGTGAACCCGGATCCTCCCATCTCAGCCTCCCAAGTACTGGGATTACAAGCGTGTGCCGTCACGTCTGGCTAAAAAGGCAATTTTAAAGGTGACATACTGTATGATTCCATTTACATAGCATTCTCAGAGAGGCAGAAGTATCAGAGTGGAGAGCGGATCAGGTTGCCAGGAGTTAGGGGTGAAGACATTGTCTACAAAGAAGAGTATAAGGGAATATTTTAGGATGATGATGAAAGTGATCTGTAGCCTCATGTAGTGGCATTGATGTAGCTCCATTCATTTGTCAAAATCATAAAATTGAACATTAAAAAGAATAATTTTACTGTATGTACATTTTTTTCTTCTGTGGTACTGGAGATGGAACCCAGGGGTATTCTACCTCAGAGCTACACCCCTAGCCCTATTTTTTAATTTATTTTACTTTTTAAAAATTTTTTTGCAGTGCTGGGGATTGAACCCAGGGGCATTCTACCTCTGAGTTACACCCTCAGCCCTATTTTTATTCTTTATTTTGAAACAAGGTCTCACTAAGTTGTGAAGGGCCTCACTAAGTGACTGAGGCTGGCCTCGAACCTGGATCCTCCAGTCTCAGCCTTCCAAGTATTGGGATTACAAGCATGCACCACCACACCCAGCTCCCTATTTTTTATTCTTTATTTTGAAACAGGTTCTCACTAAATTGTGGAGAGCCTCACTAAGTAGCTGAGGCTGGCTGCGAACCCAGATCCTCCAGTCTCAGCCTCCCAAGTACTGGGATTACAAGCATGCATCACCACGCCTGGCTGTATGTACATTTTTTTAAAAATTAAAAGGAAGTAGAAATACAATTTCAGTGGAAGAAAGAATATAATTGACATCTTATAGGCAAGATGTCAAACTTGGTCCACTAATTGATGATTCCCAAACAAGCAAAGCCCTAAGCAGATTCTCTGGGTTTTGAGGCACTAACAGTAGGGAAGGAAAATTATGCATGGCTTGGAAATGGACAGCCTTGTCCAGGAAATAGTTTTACATTGTGACATCACTGGTTAACATTATTAAATGGCCATTTTCCAAAGCCATATTGAAAATGCTGCTGGTGACCCACTTTCCCTACAGGTGTATTTGCAGAGTTTTCAAGAATTTGAAAATAACTAGATAAAGAAGATGAGGAAAGGAGGAAAAGAATCAGGAAAAGTTGTAAATGCCATCTGGTCTTAGAAATATCAGAACCAATGTTCACTCAGTCAATCAAGATCTTCTCATGGCGAGCCTAGTTTGAACATTAACGTTGAAATAGTGTGGCATAAACATGAATTAAGATTAAATCTCCAATATTCCCAGGAGTCCTCTTTTTTTTTTTTTTTTTTTTTTTGGCGGTACTGGGGATTGAACTCAGGGGCATTCTACCTCTGAGCAATACCCCCAGCCCTATTTTTTTATTACTTATTTTGAAACAGGTTCTCACTAAGCTGCAGAGGGCCTTAGTAGGTAGCTGAGGCTGGCTGCGAACCCCGATCCTCGGGTCTCAGCCTCCCAAATGCTGGGATTAGAAGCATGTGCCACCACGCCTGGCTGCCTAGGAGCCCTCTTGTTAAAGGTAAAACATGGGAAAAGGTACAGGCATTCCTATTTTCTGCTTAATAGGTTTCATATAGTCACCTGCCAAGGCTGGTAAAGTTATATTAAGTATTTAAAAACACTCTATCAAAAGAATAAACCTTTGAAGTATTAAGATCTATAAATCTTTGAAATGTGCAAACATGCCTCAGATACTCGCTACCTTGTTGGTACAAGGCATAAATGCTACATCTTATTATTATTTATAGTTTTGGAATAGCTTCCTTGATTTTTATAATCAAGTATCTTTGTGCAATTGCTGAGCATCTTGAAAACACTTCAAAATCAACATAACTATATATTCGGCACAAGCATCAAAGCAGCAGTAATTAAGCCCAGAGCTACTAGCTGATATTTAGGGATATCAAGTCACATTTTCCACAGTGTCAGAAATTGTTCAGCCTTTGGTTTACCACATAAAAATCGGTGAATCAGTGTTGTATAAGAAATCGGAATGAACCTGCTCCCCGGCCACTCCTCTCAGGCAAAGAGCCACATAACTAATGTCCCTAGGCTTAAGCCTCTTCCTTCCAGAAATAGTTTTTTCTGAGTTAAGATGGAGGCCAGAGGCAAGATTGTGTATATGTGGTTTGTGTGTGTGTGTGTGTGTTAGTGGTGACTGGGGAGGGGGGTACAAGTTTGAAGTAGGGAAATAGGCCAATCTCTTTTTATCAGTCTCTTTTAGTGGCAAATATTAGAATATTCTCATACTTCATTTTCTGATGAGCAAATACAGTAATCATTCAGGAGGCTCTTTAGAAGAAAAATAAGGAGATTTCAGTAATCTCTTGTCAGACCTTGCATAACATAAACATATCAGTAGAAGATTAAGGACCAATTCATGAAAATAGAATAGAATCTTGAGGTGATTCAGGGAGAAGAAAACACAGTCATTGTTTGTAAATGAAGGTTAATGATATCTTTGCACTAGTAGCAATTTTGTAGCATACATATTTTTCTGAATTATACCAAGGTTGTATCATAATTTGTGACCCATATATATATAAAAGAACCAAAGTGGAGTAGGAGTAGTTACTGCATTTTATTGAGAGCCAAAGATTTTTTCCCCTGATTAGATCCTTCCTCTAATATTATGAAAGTGAGTGAGTGTGTGTGTGTGTGTGTGTGTGTGTGTATGCGTGTGTGTGTTTGTGTGTGTGAATGTGTGTATGTGTTGTATAGTACTAGTTCCCCTGGAGACTATGATAACATTGACTAGCCACAAAATGATTAAAGAGAAACAGAGAGTTGTAACAGTCACCTACACATGTCAATAGGGGATGGGGGAGGGAGGAAGACTTTAAAATTTTAAAATTTAGATTTATTTACATTTAAAATTGTTCACAGAAGTTTTCACACCTCACTTCAAAAACTGCACAATATCACTGCTGACAGTACTTTTATCCAGAGACTGACTTTATGCTAACAAATATGCTGTTCAGATTGTCAGCAAAACTAAAATGAATGAGCTTAGCACAATTCAAATGGCTCTTTGGCATATCATCAATCAATTAAGTTCTCCCTGGCATTCTTAGGTTAATATCAAAGTGCACAATACAACATCATCCATTTTATTTAGCATTCTTTGTGTGTGGTCCCATAAAACATTCTATACAGTTTTCCTTGTTCCTTGCTTCTAGTCTAGAGTGACTCCAACAGTGATAAAGTAAAAGCTGAGGAGATGTGACCAACGGTTGTTCCTATGGCCTTCTTTGTCTCTGGATGAAAGGTCTCCAGAACAACCAAATTCAAGGATAAAAGCCTGAAAGGCAATGAGAAAGACAGGCGGTAAAATGCCAGAGCATGGAGTAAACAGCTCAGAAAGCTCAATTTCTACTTCAGTGATTCAGAGTCAACTTCAATAGAAGAATGAACAGAGAGAAATGTGGTGGGAGTGCCTGTAACAACTGTTATAAAAACTGGAAGATCATTCTGAAAAATACAGTAGTTTCCATTTACCCATGAGGATGCATTCCAAGTCCCCTGGTGGATGCCTGAAATGGAGAATAGTACTGAGCCAAAAATACATTAGGTTTTTTTTTTTTTTTTTCTATACATATATATCTATGCTAAAGTTTAACTTATAAATTAGGCACAGTAAGAAATTAATAACAACTAAAAATAAAGTAGAATAATTATAACAATATATACTGTGATAAAAGTTGTCACAGTATATTTTATTGTTGAATGTGATTTTTCTCTCAAAATATCTTTTTTTTTTTTTGCGGTACTGGGAATGGAACCCAGGTGCATTCTATCTCTGAGCTACACCCCCCAGCCCTATTTTATTTTTTTTATTTTGAAACAGGGCCTCACTAAGTAGCTGAGGCTGGCTGCAAACCTGTTATTCTCCTATCTCAGCCTCCCAAGTACTGGGATTACAAGCATGTGCCACCATGCTTGGTCCAAAATATCTTATTTTACTATTTTAATACTGCTTGTGATGATGCAGGGTAATACTTAAAGGAAGAATTTTATGGTTTTTCTTTAATATGTCAATATTCTTACTCTTTGGAGCTATTATCAAGCAAAATAAAGGTTCCTTGAACCTAAGTATAGTGATCTGATAATGAAGAAGTCTACTGATTAACAGGCAAGTAGCATATACAGAGTGATACGCTATGCTGGACAAAGGAATCATTCATTCGCATCTAGGCAGGACTGGGTAATGGCAAGAGGTTTCATCATGCTATTCAGATGATGTGTAATTTAAAACTTATAAGTTGTTTATTTCTGGAATTTTCCATTTAATATTTTTAGATCTTGGCACCATGGCAAAAAAGAATAGATAGGAGGAACTATTATAATTCCAAAATAAATTCTTATTTATCTCTGATTTGGTTTTAGTTGGGATATATTAAGTTAAAATTTTATTCAAAATGAAAATCAATCTCAATTTTGAAATTTCAGAAATATCCATTCTTGCTGTGTATAATTTTATTTGGCAGCAAACAACCCTGGGCTTACATGCTCCAGCAGAATGAGAACTTTTGTTTCAGAGAGAGGCAAGGAAGCATAACAGATGAACGGTGATTACAAACTCTGCTTTCTGGTGTGATTATTATAGCTTATGACTATGGAGCAATATAAAAGGGACATCAAAATTTTAGAATATTTCTTACTTAAAAGATCTCAAAAGTTGTCAGGCATGGTGGTGAGTGCCTATAGTTCCAGTACTTGAGAAGCTGCAACAGGAGGATGGCAGGCTAGAGGCTGAGGTGTGGTAACTTGAAGACCCTATTTCAAGATAAAACAAAACAAAATAAAAAGACCAGGGGTGTAGCTTGGTGGTAGATTGTCCCTGTGTTCAACCACAGGTACACACACACATGCGTGCACACACACACACACACACACACACACACACCCCATACACACAAACAATCTCAAAGGTGAATTCCCAAAAGTGTTATTCCTTTTCTTAAAGCCACATACCCCTTGGGGGTGGGGGGGGTGGGGAGCAAGATTATTGCAAAGTGGTCCATGAACTCATGTGATTCTTAAGTGTCATCAGTAGAAAGAATAATGTCACATATAATGTATGTAAAAGATATTTCTTTACAAGTATAGTTTGGCGGTACTGGGAATTTAACCTGGGACATTCTACCTCTGAGCTACATCCCCAGTCCTATTTTTTATTCTTTTATTTTGAAACAGGATCTCACTAAGTTGTGGAGGGCCTCACTAAGTAGCTGAGGCTGGCCACGAACCCAGATCCTCCTGTCTCAGCTCCCAAGTACTGGGATTACAAGCGTGGGCCACCACGCCTGTCCATAAAGTTGTTTTTTTAACATTACATGCCTTTTAAATGAATAGCTACTAGAACACAGAGGGCTCTAGTAACATTTTTTTGTATTAAAATGGATCTTCAGATATATAAGTTATTAATAATTTCTCCAAACTGAAGACAATTCAAATGTCCCTTGACAGAAGAACAGCTGAAAAGAATTGGTGTATACTCATATAATGGGATATTATGTAGGAATAAATAAAAATAACAAACTACTGATGCATACAACAACCTGGATGAATCTCACAAATAGGATGTTTAGTCAAAAAAGAGGGAGATACAATATAGAATATACAGAGAACTCAAGAAACTCATCACTAAGAAAACAAATAACCCAATCAAAAAATGGGCAAGTGAACTAAATAGACACCTCACAAAAGAAGAAAAACAAATGGCCAATAAATGTATGAAAAAAAAAAGTTGAACATCATTAGCAATCAGAGAGATGCAAACCAAAACGACCTTGAGATTTCACCCAACCCCAATTAGAATGGCAATCATAAGAAACACAAGCAACAACAAATGCTGGCAAGGGTGTGGAGAAATGGTAGGATTGCAAATTAGTACAACCACTTTGGAAAACAGTATGGAGGATCTTTAGAAGAATGGGAATGAACCTACCATATGATCTAGCAAAACCACTTCTGGATATCTACCCAAAAGAATGGAAAGCAAACCGTCAGACTAATGCATGTGTATCTATATTTATAGTCACACAATTCACAATTGCCAAACTATGGGACCAGCCAAGATGTCCATCAACAGATGAATGGATTACAAAACTATGGGATATGTACACAATGGAATTTTACTCAACCATAAAGAAGAACAAAAAATCATATCATTGGCAGGGAAATGGAGGGAACTGGAAAACATTATGTTAAGTGAGATTAGTGAGGCACAAAAAGTAAAAACTCAAATGTTCTCCCAAGTTTGTGGAATCTTGGGAGAAAATGGGTCATAAGAAGGACTCTAGACGAAAACCCTACATGAGCAAAGAAGATGACCTATCTAAAGGTGGGGAGGGCGGAGAGGGAAACATCCTAGTGCACAAGATGTACTTTCACAAACATATCAATCACTAAGCCAAACATGAGAAGGAGGGAAAGCGGAGGGTATTGACTGGGAAGAGACATGAGGTGAAATTTTTAGGCCACTGAGCAATATTTTGGTAGAAGTGTATGAGTGGGTACATATAATAAACTTTATTCAGCTATATACTTATGAATTATAAGTAACTTATTTTATATACCTTTTTATGGCCATATAAAAATTCATCAACAAATTTTTTTGACTCTGCTATCAAGAGGTAGAATGTTTATTCTCTTCCCTTGAAGCTGGGGTAGACTGATGGCTCATTTATACACACTAGAATGCATTAAAACAAAGCTATATGATTTCTGAGACCAAGTTGTAGAAGACAGTGAGCTTTTATTTTGTTAGCTGAGATGCTTGATTTGTAGACCTGAGCCATCATTGAGAAAACATTGAGAAAGTTCAACTATTAAAAGGCTGCCGTACTGTGAGGAAGCATGGATCACATGGCAAGGTCATAGGTAGATGTTGTAGTCCACAGATCAGCTAACTAAGCTGAATTTAGGTACTAGACACAGCAGAGAAGATAAGCACAGATGATTACGGCCCCTAGCTAGACACCCCTCTGTCTGTCCCTGGACATTTGAGTCTTCTGAACTGAAATCCAGACATTTTAGAACAGAGATAAATCCTTGCTGTGCCTACTCCACAGATTCCATGAACATATTAAAATGGCAGTATATACCACTAGGTATTTGAGTGTTTTTTTAGTGCAGTATTAATAATGCAAACAGGATTTTTATAACAGTATTTAAGAATATATGTACATATGTGTACCAACAAACCTGGAGAAATTTGTGAACCTATGTCATTCAGAGTTCTTTGGTTGAAAGCAACAAAAACTAACTCGCTTAAGCAAAAGAGAATGTATTGACAGGGTATAAGACTAGAAGGTCGTAAAGGAATTAAGAATCACTTTACTCAACAGAGTCCTCTGGGTAGCAGAACTGATAAAACGTCTGCTACACGTGTGCTCTGACCGTAGTCAATTGTGTCTCTGTGATTGAGATTTTAATTTCAAGAAAAGTAACCAGTCAATTCCAGAAAGAGTCATGTGTCTACCTCTTGTCTAGCAGAAGATAGCCCAGTGATTCCATCAACACCAATATGCAATAGGGAAGGGGTAAGTACCCAAGGGAAATCAGAGTGCCTTCACTTACAAATGGAAAAATAGATATAGGGCAACCAGAACCCAGGTGATATGGAACCAGCAATTCAAATGAGACCCTCTGACTTATTCTAGAGGCTGGTGACTTCATGTTCTAAAACCAACTTTATTCCAGTGTTAACATTGCTGAAAGATGACTAAATGTTTTGGGGGGCTCTTGAGGGCTAGGCTGGAGTTTAAGCATTCCCCTGCTTCATATCTGCATGCCCAATACTGTCCTGGGAACTGAGAGATAGTGGTGTTCTAAGTGACCCATAGTAGAAGTAGTGGAGCATGTATGTTTCTGAAGCTGACTTTATGTACTGGTAGTAGTAGTAGTGCTCACCCAGACCCCTGATTTCATTCATTCGGTGTTGCTGTAAGACAATACCACAGACTTGGTATTTATAAAGAAAAGAAATTTATTTCTCATGGTTTTGGAGACTGGACAGTCCAATATTAAAATACCAGCATTTGGTGAAGACCTTTTTGTTGTATCATTCCATGGTGGAAGGTGAGAGAGTGAAAGAGGGAGACAGAGGAAGCGTAGAAGGACTTGTGACTTCAAGTCCTTTATGATCAGCAATAATTCATTCACGAGACTAAAGTCCTCATGAACTTAAAGCCTCCCATGAGGCTCCACCGCCTAACATTGTTCATTGGAGATTCAATTTCTATACATGCTTTTTAGGGGACACATTCAAATCATAGCATCTCCCCCACCCGAAGCTACTGTTACTGTGTGGGCTGCTAATGACAAGCAGCTTCTCCTTTGGCAGAGAGTTGCCCTTAGCAGATGGGAGGCCTGCCTCTCTGCCACAGTCAGTGGCTAAGAAGGGCTTATATTCCAAAAGTTGGCCCCTTGCCCCAAGGGGAGATAACTCTGCTCCGTGGGTTGTGCTCCAGAACCCAGTACCTGTGAATTAGGCCAAGGCTAGACTTTTGCCTGAGAATGTAATGCTTGTTCTATTCTTACCCCTTCTCTACCTTGCTCTCCTCTCTCTTTTAGATTGTACAGAACACAGCCTTAGTAAAACATGTTCTGAAGAGAATTCCTATCTCAGGATCTGCTTCCAAACAACTTAATACTGGGCTAGATCAGTGATTCTCAAACTTTTATGTGCATCAAAATCATGTGAAGGGCTGGTTAAAACACAAGTCTCAGCCGAGTGTGGTGGCTGGCGCCTGTAATCCTAGTACTTGGGAGGATGAGACAGAAAGATCACAGGTTTGAAGTTAGCCGCAGCAACTTAGTGAGACCCTGTTTCAAAATAAAAAAGGCTGGTGTAGCTCAGAAGTAGAATACTCCTGTGTTTGATCCCAAGTACCCAAACTAAAAATGAACAAGCAAGCAAGCAACAGAACACAGATCTCTGGGCCCTACACTCAGAATTTCTGATGTAGTAGGTCTGGGGTGTGGTCTATTGGAAATGTGCTTTTCTAGCCAGGTGTGGTGACACATGCTTTTAATCTCAGTACTTGGGAGGCTGAGATAGGAGGATCGCAGTTTCGAGGACAGCCTTAGCAAGTAGTGAGACTCTCATCAACCTAGTAAGACTCTGTTTCAAAATAAAAATTAAAAGACTGAGGTATAGCTCAAAGGTAGAATGCCCCTGGGTTCCATTTAAAAAAATATTAAAGAAACGTGCATTTCTAACAGATTCTCAGGTGATGTTGATGTAGCTGGTCTGGGGATCACATGTGGAGAATCACTGTTTCAGCAATTGCTAAGATGGTGTGACTTTGAGAGATAGGAAACATCTTCCATATTCTTCCCTATGACAAGATTTCTTTTTTCTTTTCTTTTCTTTTTTTTTTTGCAATACTAGGGATTGAACTCAGGGGCGTTCTACCTCTGAGCTATACCCCCAGCCCTATTTTTTATTGTTTATTTTTGAAACCGGGTCTCACTAAGTTGTGGAGTGCCTCACTAAGTAGCTGAGGTTGGCTGCGAACCCAGATCCTCCGGTCTCAGCCTCCCGAATGCTGGGATTACAAGCGTGCGCCACCACGCCCAGCAATGACACGATTTCTTGCCAAGGAGCCTTGCCCCAGGAGTAGAACTTTGTCCTTAACTCCTGTGTGTGTGTGTGTGTGTGTGTGTGTGTGTGTATGTTTGTGTGTGTGGTACTGGGGATTGAACTCAGAACTTTGAGCTACATTCCTAGTCCGATTTTATTTCTTATTTGGAAACAGGGTCTCGCTAGGTTGATGAGAGTTTCAGTACTTGCTGAGGCTGTCCTCAAACCTGCAATCCTCCTGTCTCAACCTCCCAAGTACAGGGATTACAGTTGTGGGCCACCACACCTGGCTCCTTAACTCTTTTTGATTAGGGGGTTAAAGACTATAGTATAAAAGCAAATGCTATTCAGAAACTTGAATATCTTGTCTTATTTTTTACATATTAGCTCTATTATAAGATTGTTTATTTAAATAGTTAACTAGCACAGCTCCAAGAAAAAGTTCAATAAGGACAGATGACTTAGTCCGCTTTTTGCTGCTATAACTGAATGCCACAGATTGGGCCATTTATATGGAATAAGGGTTTGTTTATCTCACAGTGCTGGAAGCTAAGAGCATTGCACTGACATCTGGTGAGAGCCTTTGTGCTGCTTCATAAGTTGGCAGAGGGCATCACATGATCACATGGCAAAAGAAAAAAAAATGCAAGGTCTCTGTTAGCTCAGGTCTCTGTTTTCTTAGGCAGTCACTAATGTTAACAGGTGTGGTGGCACATATCTGGAATCCCAGCTACTCAGGAGGCTGACCCAGGAAGATTGCAATTTTGAGGTCAGCCTAAAGCAATTTAGTGAGACCCTGATTCAAACAAAGCAAAATAAAATAAAATAAAACAGTTGTGTGTGTGTGTGTGTGTGTGTGTGTGTGTGTGTGTGTGTGTGTGTAGGGGGGGCGGCTGTGGTTGTACCTCAGAGGTGGAGCACTCCTGGGCTCAGTCACCAGTAACAAAGAAAAAAATTATTAATGCCATCATGGGTGTCCCCAGCTTCATGACTCTAATGCTATAATACATGAATATGTAGATTAAGTTTCCAACACATGAACTTCTGGGGGTTGCTGGAGATGGAACCCATGTCCTGGTGCATGCTAGGGAAGCGCTCTACCACTGAGCTATATCCCCAGCCCTTTTTATTTTGAGGCAGGGTCTCACTAAGGTGCCCAGGCTTGCCTCGAACTTATAATCCTCCTGCCTCGGCCTCTCAAGTAGCTGGGATTACAGGCATGTGTTTCACTGCATCTAGCCCAACCCATGAAATTTTGGAGGTCATGTTCAAACTCAGCAGGAAAGTTTTGATCTCATCTTTAAACAAAAACTTTAGAAGCATGAACATATATATAACTGAGTGGAAAGGGTCTGAAGAAAGCATCAGGGCTGAATTTGGAAAACACTGGCCTCTATATTTGCTGTGTTGGCTAGTCCAAAGAGGTTCAGAATCTTTAGCTATTTCTCAGTTTGATCCAGGATTGGCCTGGGGCTGGTCCCATATGGCACATTTATTTTGTGGAAACAAACCAACCGTATGATTTCACTAGGAAACCAGAGCCCCCATATTGCATTTCAAGATCTGCAGTACTGCTGCTGAGAAAACATGCATTATGAAAGAAAACAGGGTTTGGCTCCATTGTTTATATAAATGATGCTTAGTAAAATCCATGTTAGAGGAATACCAATGCCATGCGCCATGTACAAATTATTTGATGTTTTCCCTCCTGTGTATTTCATGGTCTTGCTTTTTATTCCACAAAAAGGCTAGGGCATATGAAAATGCTTAAGTAACTCCACATTGCAGCCTGCGATGGCTTGGTTTTGATGGATGATGTGGGATTGCCCAGCTCATTGCAAAGTAATGCTTTTAACTTAAATCAAATCAGTTTTAAGTGAATATGGTTTACACATTGATGCTCTAGAGTTTGAAAAAGCTTCTTCCTAGAAAACAGCACTTTTTGAGACACTCCCACCTATGAAGAGGAGGGGTTCCTCCTTGGCTCAGAAGGGGAGTGTTTACTTGCTTTGTCTTCAAACTGCTACAAGTTTAGGGCCCACAGGGCTGCTGTCTTCTTAATGAAGCAGTTAATGATGTGTGAATTATAGATCCTGACAACCCCTTTAATAAAAACAACAGGACTGCATCCACAGTATAGTGTGGCTGCTAAATAATGACAGACTGTCTGCTTAACAGAACGCAGTATCTTTAAGTAAAGTGCCATTCTTGCGTGGCGGCACTAAAAATTCCTAGTTGACACAGAAAAGGACTGAGAGGACAGGGATACAGGGGAAAATTGGTTTCCACACAGGCTTGGAGTTCAGCAGCCAGAGAGGTTTTAGAGATGCTGCAGCACTCTGAACAAGCACGAATTGTTTATACTCTTTGCTTTAGTAGCTTTGCTTTCCCGTGAGATGCCCATTATAGCAGAGGACTGTGTGATGGATGTTTTAATAGTCTAAAAATTGCCGCCTTCTCCCTCCCTCTCCCCTCTTTGCACTGGAGCACAGGAATGCTGGCTTTCCAGCTGCTTTCAAAGCACCAATTGTCTCCTCTGAATGCTGACTGATGTTCGAGATGGGATAATGCTGGGGCCTACACTTAGCCAGAAAAGCAGTATGGACGCCCAGCTGTGGAGGGAGGCGCTTTCTCGTTGGTGACCTGGACAGTCAGAATGCCTGAAAGCCAGGCTTGTGGGGAGCTGGAAAAGAAACCCAAACCAAACAAAGCCTTTTCTCCATTTAATTTGGTGGCCACTTTTAAGGAAAAGTGAATTCTCTTTCAATCCCTCAATAGGCCTCGGATTTGGATTCACAGGCCAAAGTCCAATCTCTTTATCATTATCCTGGGGATGAGAAAATCCAAGTCGGCCTTGTTGGGCAGGGGTAGTTTTCCTTTAAACAGATCAAGGAACTGTTTGTCTAACCCTCACCATTCGAGGTGACAGATAGCAAAGCAAAGCAAAGAGAATGGCATGCATTCACAAGCGAACACAAACCTTCCCATTTGTTCCCAGAGCTCGAGACCAGCAGAGCAACCAAATCACTGCCTGCTGAAAGGGCATTGACATGCAAATGCGGCCCTGGGCACCCTGCTTGGCTTTAGAAAAGCCCTGCTCGCTCTGCTGGGAAAGGCTGCCTAACACCAAGGGCTTTAACTGGGCCAGGCCAGCCTTCTCCTGGGGTTGCTGGGAAAGCTCCCAGAGCAAAAGGGTCAGGGCTAGCCCAGGTGTGTGTGTGTGTGTGTGTGTGTGTGTGTGTGTGTGTGAACATTTTCCCAGTTTTCTTGGGATTGAGGAAGATGCTCAGATGAGGGACTTTGAGTACTGAAACCAGAGATGAGTTACCCTAAGGTAGAATGATTGGCTACCTTCACCTTTCTCAGAAGATGAACAAGAATCATTATCCATTACGGAAACAATGAAGTCGCTGCTAACCCAACCTGCCCCTTCTCAGTCGTCCTTTATTGATTCCATATCTTTTCCGTAGCTCACTATACATACATAGCAAAAGCAACTATTTAGATTTGTTTTCTATTTTTCAGTCAACAAGTTCCACCTATATGGGGGAGGCTGATAAATAAAGTTATTGTCTGCTGAAGTCAAAGAGGATCATCAATCTTAATTATTAGAGACCTCTACCTAATACTGATATTACCTGCTTGGTGCCAGGTGCTGAGTTATATGTTTTACATTTATTAATTCACTGACCCTTGTCATTACTCTTATGAAGTAAGTGATATTTCATCTGTTTTGCTCAAGAGGAAATAAGGAGCTAATACTTTAGGTATAATTTTCCTAACTTTATGCAAGTAGCAGATTGTAAACAAAACTCTTAATTTCTCTGCCCCCAAATTCCATGGTGTCCCCTGGATACCATATTATCTCTTAAAAATTTACAGGCTGTTGGGGTGAGAAAGAGACACTTATTGACACAGGCACTTTCCAGACTTTATAACATGCATTCATTGAATTTCATGTAATTTTGCATATGTGATTTAATTAATACTAAATTGTTTTACAATCATTAATATACCAATGAATACAAAATGAAAATATTTTTTCCTACTCAGCCCCCATCATTCTTCCATTTCCGAGAAGCAACCACAGCAGTCAGTTTTTTATTTACCTTTTTAAATATTTCTATACAAATTGATATCTTTCCATGTCGTTTTCCCCCTTAAGGAAACTAGGTTACACCTTATCCAGATGATAGTATTCCAAAGGTAGAATGTATCACACAATTTCAAGAGTTTTCTCTTAAGGGAATTGTATTAGTCAGCTTTCTGTTACTGTAACAAAATACTTGAGACAATCAACTTATAAGGAGAAAAGATTCATTTTGGCCCATGGTCTCAGGAGTTTCAGTTTCCTACTCACTTGGCCCTGTTGCTTCTGGCCCTGTGGTGAGATGGCACATCATGGGCAGGAATGTATAACAGAGGAAGCTGCTCATGTCATGGCTGAATGTGAAAGAAAAAGAGATCAGCACTCCACAATCCCTTACAAGAGCAAGACTCCAATAGCTTAAAATCTCTCACTAGGCCCTGCTTATTAAAGATTTTTACCACCTTTAAATAGCACAGATGAAGACCAAGCTGTTAGCACATGAGCCTTTGAGGACATTCCAGGTCCAAACTATAGCAGACATTAAGGAAGTTTTTTTTTGCAAATACTACTTGACAAATGTTCTTGTGTGCTCCTTTTGTACCCTTTTAAAAGACAAATGTCTAGAAGAAAAGTGCACATTACAAAATTTTGTAGGCATTGTTAAAAAACCATTTGAAAATTTTCTAATTTTGATGCACATAAGCAAAGTATTACAGTTGTTGTTCATTTTTTTATCCTAGAAAATACTTAGGTTAGGAGATATTCTAATACTGATCAATCTGGTGGCTAAAAAAACATTTATTATTGCTTTAATTTCCATTTATCTATGTGAACACCTGAGCATCTTGATATGCATTTATTTGGCATCAATATTATCTTTCAATAAATGTGTGCCTAAGCCTGGTATTGTGGTGGGTATTGGGAATACAAAGATGAGTCAAGTAAGACACTTGTCAGCAGAGAACTCAGAGTCTATCGAATACACAAACAAATACTATAATACTCACATATTATAGATACCATGGAGGAAGTTCATACAGAATACTGTGGTGGACCAAAGAAACATTCAGGCAATTCTTTTAGGATGGGTCAAGGCTAAAGGTCAAAAAGGCACAGGGATGCTGACCTTTGAATGTGGCATAGAGGAAACAAAAAGAGTTTTAGAAATAGGCAGGCTGGAATCCTGGCTCTGCTCCTTATTATGTTATCTTGGGCAATTTATTTGATCTTCCTGAGCTTTAGTTTCTTAGGCTATAAAATGGGGATTATGCTTCCTAAATCACATTGTTAGGAGGATTACATGAGGGAATGCTGATGTGCAAGTAACTGTTCCATGTGAATTTCATTGTGAAGAAAAAAGTCTTTCCATTCAATAACCAGCTTTCCTTATTTCTGAGTTAGAGGACTCCCAAGCTCATCCAATTCTAAGTTTTTAATGACAAGCTGGTAAGACTAGGGACTTCAACACTGCTTTGTGATAATGTCCTTAAATGACATAACTGCTGTTATTGTTATGAAGTGTAGCTGGTACATTTCCATAGTAAAGGATAATAATTCCTGAAAGAAAAGGGCTACAAAGTGGCTGAGGAAGCAATGTTTCATGGTAGTTGTTAGATCAGAGAGGATGACTTCCTAGCAGGGATTGGGAGAAAGAGATGCTGAAGCCATGTGTGCCTGGGCACTGGTGGAAGATGGGACACCTCAGCTCCAGTAGTAGCTTTGCAATCTTCACCAGAGATTGAAAAATATTTAGTATTTCTTGATGCAAAGTCAAATGTTCAAACACCCTGAAAACAGAATATTCCAAATGCCATTTCTCTCTTAGTTTCTGTTTCATTTAAAGCTTGTTTACTGAACTGCCTACTGAGATAACAGTTGTCCTTTGGGGGAACTCCTGAGAGATACTGGTCTCCAAGAATTTTGCTTTTATGACCTTGGAGGATGACAGGTTTAATTCTCACTTGCAAAAATGTTTGTTTATTCTGTTTTTCCTAAGAGAGCATGAATGGATGTATACAATTTGAATGACTCCCAGTGGATTTTGGTACTTAGGAAGGTCTACTTGGTCATTTACTGATACAAGAGTCTATTTGTAAATGGGTAGTTTTCCCATCGGGGGCTACCAAAGCTACCTGTGGATAACAAAAAGCCCACGTCAAGGAGTTCATTCATTTCCCACTGTATAACTTCAGCTCTGAGAATGTATAGGGGAAGGCCTGCGTTACACTCACCCAAATGTACACATGAACCCAAATGTAGAGTATAATCTAGCTACTCTATGATTTGCCCTAAATATAGCCAGCTTCCTTCTCATCATGTTTGAGAAGAAATTACAAGCTGCAGGGAATGTAGGTGCTTTTCTTAAAAGTCAGTCATTCAAAGCCATCAACTTAGAGTTCAAGGTGGGCTTAAAGTGCAGGGTAACTTCCCCAGTGCTCACTGTCTTCCCATAAAGACCAAAGGCTTTAAAAGCCCGAAATCATGATGAGAGTCATGTGACTTTCCTCCCCCTCTCTGTCATTATTATCAAGGGATAGCACTCTGCACATACCTTGAGTATAGGTTGGTGAATTGATTCATATCTCCCATATGACTTGAAATAAATCTTAAATGTAATGTAATGTAATGTAATATAAATGTAAATGTATAAAACACAAGCCTTGTACGCATTTTGAAATTAAAAGGTTTTTTTTTTTTTTAGATTTTCTAATTAGTAATTCTGGATAAATTAATCACAGCTAAAGTTTTCTCTCTTTCTGTGCATTTGTTTTTAAGTGTCTTAAGTACCAGTTTCATTTGTTTAGTGCAGACTTGTGTAAGAACAAGAGAGGGAAAACTGTGTTCCTTTAGTGCATCCAGAGGACATGTTTTATACCCCAGAGGCCTCAAAGGAGAAAATCAGGCTGAAGACCCACTCCAATCTGCAACATATAAGATGTTCTTAGGTCATGCTTATTGTAAATTACAGAAATTGTGGTTCTGAGTTTGAAGCAATCAGTAAATCAAATGTAACATCAGAGGTAATTTCAGAGCATTCCCTGGGAAATTTGGCTCATTTAGTTGCTCCTCTACCACTTAAAACAAAGTTCTTTGTCATTGGGGTTGATGAGCAGGTATAAAAGCAATTCCAGAGCCAACTGTCAGATAAAGCAAACTCAGTTCATGCCCTATAATGACAAAAGTAGTCTCTGCTTTTAGATTGACTTTGAGTAAACTTGGATGAAGAAAAGACTGTGTGTGTGTGTGTGTGTGTGTGTGTGTGTGTGTGTGTGTGTGTGTGAGAGAGAGAGAGAGAGAGAGAGAGAGAATGAGAATGAGAATATGAATACAAACCTCCCTTCACCTGTGATTATACAGGGATCAAAAGAGTCCAGTAGCTCTGGTAGGGACGGCCAGGCCAGCAAATCGCTTGTTTCCATAATGACTTCTTTACATTATTGAATACAATGGGAACTTTAAGGGCAACTGCAATAACAGTTACTCATGAAAAATTAACAAAGAATTTATGGAAATGTAGGAAAAGTCCCAAAGCAATTAGCTTAGATTTCTCTAGAGTCTGAGGAAAGCCTGGTAATTGCATGCAGAAACTGCATAAAGTGGCTATTTTCATTATCGCTGGATACAGAAAGTCCATTTTCATCACAATGGGATATAATGATGTTAAAGCTAACAGGGAGATATGTTTAAAAAGGTTACAACACGGTTTACCAAATGGTTTGATTTATGTAACTTTGGAGATACACACTTAAGATTACTGTTAAGGGGGCTGTAGAGGTTGCCCTTGAAATTTCCAAAGCCTCCTATATGATAGGAAAATATATTGCAGTTTCTGAAAGCTAATTGTACATTACCACTAGGATGCACAAGAATGAATTTAATTTGTCTCAGAATTGAAAGCTGAATTGTACTACAAGCTGGCACTTGAATATCCATTCTGACTCGTCTCTCTTGTAAATTGGCTATTATGTATGCTTATAGGTGCACTTAGGGCCAGGGTTTTCTTCTTAAATGTCTGAGAAACTCTGAGGTTCTGACACCATAAGGAGGTAGAGGCAACATTCTGAAAACCTGCAGTTTTCATAAAGCCTGGGAAGAGATTGTACATCATCATCATCAGCAGCAGCGTTATTTTTTCACGTACTGTGGATTAAATCCAGGTCACTCTACTTGGGAGCTAGACCCCTAGCCATATTTTATTTTTTATTTTGATATGTGATCTCCCTAAGTTGCTGAGGGTCTCACTAAATTGCTGAAGCTGACCTTTTGATCCTCCAGTCTCAGCCTTCCAAGTATTGGGATTACATCATTTTTTAAATGTAACTATTTTCAGAAAAATAAAATAAAATGGAGAGTATCCTCTTTTCTTGTGATGCTCATTTATGTGCTCTGTCAGTTTATTGACCCTGCCCAAGTCCAAGAGAGCCAGCTTCTCCTTTGGCTATTTAAAGAAATGGGGGAAGAGACACAATACAGTGAGCTTTTATCAACCCCCGCGTCCTCTGCAATGTCACACACACAGGGCTGGATATCCTTTTCTAGCTATAAAAAGCTGCAGTTAAGGCTGTGCCTGGGATTTGAATGATTCTTGAAACCGTTAAATAGATTCTTGCTCTGAAGCCCACAGAATATTAATAACTTTCCTTAGCTGCAGTGTCAAAAGGATCATACAGTCTCAATCTTATTTGGTAAACACTCTCAGTATAAAAAAAAAAAAGAAAGAAAGAAGAAAGAGATTATTTAAGTGTTTCCAACAAAAGCCTCAGCAGAGGCCCTACTCTGAATGGACACTGCTGCCCGGGGACAGATGTCAACACAGTTCAAGCTTTGTTAAAAGGACTGAAAAGATCCCCAGCCTGCACATGGGCACGCTTATGGCCAGCATTAAGAAAATCAATCTAAAATAACAACACCACATTCACATCCCAACCTGGCCAATACACTTCCAGCAGATGTGACAATCATATTTTGACAGTTCAGATAGCTAATAACGGATGGCAAAAGAAATTTCTATTTGACATGGGACCTGAATTTACACAATTACGGCCCTTCTGTTTGTCTGGGCCAAATTAAGGATGCAAAAAGCAGAGAGAACAAACAGAAGCCAGTATCTTGTATAATCAATTCAAAATGATACAAGCCTCCATCAGTATCATTCCAGCCTACTTTACATTTTTCTTTGCTTCTGCATTTAAAAGTAGCCTAAAAAGTGTGGGGGGGGGGGGGGGAGGAGAAGATTCCTGCGGTTCTCCTTGATGCCCAGCTTGCCGTCTTTTGCTAGCCTCTTTGTCATCTCAAACTCATCTTTTTGTAGCCCATTATTCACCTGGTTAATGAGAGAACGGAAGGAAGAATGAATAGAAAGCTTTGTTGTAAATGGAACTGGCATTTCACTCAAGCATTCCGGGGCAGCTTTGACATTCAACACCCTTGTACCTGAAACTCCTGGATGTCTCCCTTCCAGCAGGTCAAATAAAGCTATTCCTTGGAGGACAGTTTAAAACTACTTGTAAGGTGTTTTGATGTACAGATTATCAATTCTGCTGAGCAACAGAGAGACATATTTGGGAGTCGCATAAACAAATACATTCAACTGCACTGTGGATTAACCTAAAGTGACACATTTATTTAAAAATCTGCCTACTACTTGTCCTCATTGATTAAATGCCCTTAAGAAAGTAAGTCTGATGAAATGAAAGCCATTAAGATGCAGCACACCTCCTCCGCTGCCTTTGATGGTTGACACATTCCCTAGAGTGGGAGATTGGACGGCTGATAAGCTAACACTGAATTATAAGCACTTTGTGGAATGTCACGGGCAAAGGAAAGATCTACTGTTCTGCTTGCAAAGCAGCTGTATGCCTTAACAGCACAAAAATGGACACGACGCAGAATTATTTCATCCTCTGCACTCAGAATATACAGGAACATGTACACTGTGTGTGCATTTTCACGGCAGAGATCAGCTCAGAGCCAGCGAGGCTTGTTTCCTGGCTACAGGACCATTGATCACAAAAACAGAAGGGCCTGCCAAGGACTTTGTCAACGTTGTCAGGAATCCAAGGAGCATCCGGTGACTTTGCTGTTGCTTGTTGTTACCTGAGCTTGCACAGCCTTGGCGGAGGAGTGGGAATGCGTTGCTAGAGCTGCTGGGTATGATGAGGTAGCCTAGGAAGAAAAGGTTAGGTAGGAGGATGGTATCGGGAGAATTCAGAAAAATATAGTTTTAATATAGCTTTTTTTAAAAAAAATCTGGAGAGTTAAACTAACTCCACCCCTTGGAAGCTTTTCTTTGTTTCCTGCCCCCCACCTGAGATTCACTGCCAGAGATAATCTCCGGAAAAGCCCAGCCCACATCCATCCTGGAACCTGGAAAGAGGAGGATCCAACTTTTCTGTGACCTGCCCCCACCTGAGGAGCCCACCTATTGCCCACCTGAAACCTGAGAGAGGGGCTAAAAAAGAAGGACCCCACCCTCTCTTATATCTTTCTGCACCTCCCTTTGTTCGCCCCTTCCCTCTTGGGACCTGCCCTTGGACTTGTCCGGGTGACCTATTCCCCTTTCCATTCCCCCTCCCTTTTCCATTTCCTTTTCTCCTGGCTTCCCCCTAATTTTTTAATAAAATCCTGCCAGATGTTTCTGACTGGTATGTGTTGAAATTCTTTTTTTCACGATACCAAGAACCTGGATTTTGGGGAACCCGCCGTACCCCATAACAGGTAGAGAGAGCTTAAATGGAGAACTTTTTTTTTTTTTTTGGAATCAGAGGTGTAAGCAGCATTTAAGGTGAAGCGGAAAGGGTGCCAAATGTGACATTCCAATGATGTCTTTCCTTACACGTCTTCTGGCCTCAAGAAAACCAATTTGCTGAGTCTCCAGTTTCTTCAGCTGAAAAATGGGGCTAATAATGTTTATTTTCTATTGGATTGTGGCAAAGGTAGTGTGGGATAAGGTACAAGAATGGGCTTTGTAACCTGTCCAACACTACAGAGATCAGGGGTCGCCACTGGTGCCACGGGCCAGAGCAGCGGTGGCATTCGCTCCCCACAGCGCCCCTTCCCCTCAGGCTGTGGGTCTCCACACTGGCTTCGCTATTGCACCTGGTTCTCCTGCCTGGTGTCAGGCAGGATCAGTGTGCATCCTCTTTTTGGACTGTCCCAGGCCCAAATAGAAATTTCTAGAAAATCTGGAAATCTATGGTGGGTGATACGGGCCGTCATATACCATGTGGTGGCTACAAAATGGAGTTGGTTCTGGTTTTGGCTTAGTCAACTGCTAGTTGTGCTGCCCTGAACTTATTTCTAAAGTTTTCTCATAATAATACTAGTAATATAAATAACAATAGTCATACCTTCTAATTACAGAGTGATCCTTGCGTGCCAAGCAATTTT
>PVLC010023795.1:0-24781 GCA_004027655.1 Graphiurus murinus | reverse complement strand
AGAGATTCAGGAAACTTTAACTTTTATGTGCACTTAAAAGGAATGACTGATGTCAGTTGTTTATGTTGACACACACACATACACACACACACACACACACACACACACACACACACACACACACTCCAAAAAACAGCTCCTTTATTGCACAAACCAAGACCCACCAGCAGCCTGGGATTCTACTGGATCTCACATCCTAGCCATTTGGAAGACAGTTCCATTCCAGGGATAGAGAAACATGAAGGTTAAGAAAGAAATAATTAGTCACGAATATGAATCTTTGCAGCTGTCCTTGACCCAAAGGTCAGTCTCTGCCTCACTCTCTTCCCCCAAGGCCCCTATTGATCGATTTGAAGTCCAGCTGCAGGGAAGTGGTTTTTTGGTCAGTCCTGGACTGCCTTCCTCCTTGACCTTCGTAAGAGACAGGGTTTGGTGTGGTTTCAATCGGGTTTTAAATGTCAGTTGTCTCTGAGCTTTGGGGGCCATCCTAGGTCGAGTATGGAGGGGTGTTTGGGTGGGGACGTTATCTGGGAAGCCCTGAGGTTTTTGGGGGTGGTTAATACTGCTTACAAAGCATGCTAGATACTTGAAAATTAATAACCACTTGCCATTTCTTATCAGGAACTTAATCAGAGATGCTGCTTTGAATCACGGGTATCTTTCTGGGGGTGTGGGACAGGGGCTGATTTTCATAATTTCTAATCTGGGATTTTCCTTACTGAAGGTGTGAGACTGGAAAGAAGGCTCTCCTAGACACTGTTTTTTTTTTTTTTTTTTTTTTTTAATGTAGCTCTTCTGACTCATGTGGGTGCAAAGCCTTTTTTTATTTACTTATTTTTTAATGTTTGGTTCCCCACTCTCTGTAGCATGCACAGCAGAATCTTGGGAGAGTAGAAGGGACTGTTCACCAAAGATGCTCACAATGATTTTAGGTGGTGCACACAATGGCTTAAAATAATGTTAGAGCTTGCATTTCCCCTGCCTGGTGGGGTGGCACCTGCCTGGAATCCCAGTATTTAGGAGGCTGAGATAGGAGGATGGCAGGTTTGAGGCCAACCTCAGCAAGTTAGTGGGACTCTGTTTCAAAATTTAAAAAGTGAAAAGGGCTGAGGGTGTAGCTTGGAGGTAGAATGCCCCCAGGTTCCATCCCTGATACCAAAAAGAAAGAAAGAATTTCCCTTTTTTACTTTTCTTGAGTCCTTATGAGGTGTTAGAGAGTCGTGGGCTGTGCCATTGTGTCTTTCACCTTAAGGACTTGGCAATCTCCTTGTTAAAGCAAGAGAGAATAGGAACAGGCCTGGAGCTTGGCCTCTTCAGCTAGGAACACAGTTCATTTAGGATTTTGTAACGCTACTTTGTTTGCATTCAGTTGATTATTGAGTGATATTCTGCTTATAGTAAATGATGTTACTACAGTCTCTTTTTTAAATATAGCAACATTTTTTAAAAGTGTCTTGACCTAGGAAAAATGGCATGCAAAGAATAATAAAGTAGGTGGTCCTGGCCATGGCCCCAGTGCTGAAGGCGATGCAAGAGAGACTCAGGCTGGAAAGCTCAGTGCCAGGCTACTTGAAAAGGAGCAGGTTCCAAAGTCTTTGAGTGCAGCAGAACTCTCCATGCAAAGAGGGAAATCCAGGCTCACAGGGGCAAGCTTAGCTTTGCATCCAGCTACTAGTCCCAGGGCCAGGAAGAAAAGCCAGAAGAGGCTCCAGAAAGTCCGTTCCCCCAGTAAGCGAGTGGGAGGAAAGTGTGGGGACAGATGAGGCGCACCCCATCTGTGGATGTGGTTGCTTGGAGAGTTGAAGGGTGAACTTCCTGGGTGCTGGGCTCCGCAGTGCAGGCTCAGATGCCACCCCCACCTCCGGGCACCTGCATTCAGCAGCGATGTTCCCTCCAGAGACGCCACCCTCCAGCTCAGAGTGCACCACTTATGGAACTGTCCCTGTAGCTCTGTTTCTCCAAGTGAGCATTTCATTTCACAACTTTAAAGAAAGATTCACGGAAAGAATATCCTCCATGAAGAATAGTAAAAATGACCTGAGACAAGGGCAGCGGAAAGCAGGTAGAAAAATGGTGCTTATCTCAGGTCTGCACACAGAGAAGACAGGCCGTTTGATCCTCAGAAGCCTGGATAGATTTCCGTGAGACACCGGCCAGAAAAATCTTTGACATTTCCAGTATTGATTTTTTTTTTCTTTTCTCTCTTGTCTGTTTTGAATTGTGCTCAGAAGGAAAATTGGGGTTTCCAAGTGGAACTCTATATCCTAGTGACATCTCCGAGGGATAATTGCTTCCTTATAACTTTTGAAATGGACCATATGAAATGTTCTGCATTTTTTTTTTTTATTCCCTAGTTAGATACCTTGGTGGTTTGGGAATGGGGGAGGGGTTACCTATAGCCCTTTCTGACTGTTCTGTACCCGTGGGCTGCATTGTTTGTTAAAATTGTAGAAAATTCCATTCCCTTTGTTGAAACTAGAATTTTATTTGATTTTTTTGGTACTGGGGATTAAACCCAGGGGCATTCTACTTCTGAGCCACAACCCCAGCCCTGTTTATTTTTTATTTTGAAACAGGGTCTCACTAGGTCTGAGAGTCTCACTACATTGCTGAGACTGCTCATAGCCCTGCGATCCTCCTTTCTCAGTCTCCCAAATACTGGGATGACAGGCATGTACCACCACACATGGCTTAAAATTTTGTCTGATACAGAAACTTGGGCTAGAGTCAATATCTCTGAGTGAATTAGTACTAAGAAGGGAAACTTAGCTACCCTAGTTGCAAATAGGTCACGAATGCCTGGTAGTAAGTAGGTAGCATATGTGTATGTGTGTGTATATGTATGTGCATACATGTGTGCATGTGTAGGATGAACCAGATATAGGGCATTAAAGGGGAGGCACAGAAAGCAGGGGTAGATGCTGGAAATGTGTTAAAGCAAGTAGAAACATTCAGCACTTATTTTTCTATTTGCTGCTCATATCTTCAAGAGTACAGGAGGAAAGATTCTGCTAGCTCATCATCACCAGTGTCCTGGTCACCAGGAACTTAAAACTGAAGGCTATGCAGGGTTATCAATGTACGGCACCGGGAACACCATGAACTGAAGAATGGAATGAATGGCAAAGATTTATTTATTATTATTATTACTATTTTTTTAAATTTGGAAACAGGGTCTCCCTAGGTTGACGAGAGTCTCACTTCTTCCTGAGACTGTCCTCAAATCTGAGATCCTCCCGTATCAGCCTCCCAATTACTGGAATTACAAGTGTGCACCACCACACTTGGCCATTTTTTTTTTTTTTGCAGTACTAAGGATTGAACCCAGGAGTTTCTACCTCCAAGCTACACCCCCAGCCCTAATTTTTATTCTTTGTTTTGAAACAGGGTCTCACTAAGTTGCAGAGTGCCTCACTAAGTAACTGAGGCTGGCTGCAAACTTCCGATCCTCCTGTCTCAGCCTCCAAAGTACTTGGATTACAAGCATGCGCCACCACGCCTGGCTTGACAAAGATTTAAAATAGACCCAGAATAAATAAATACTCTTTGTAGGGACAAAGATAGACCTGTAAGAACTCGGGGCAAGAGGGGCAGAGAGGGGACAGCGTGGCAAAAATAACTTTTGTGATTTCCAAATCAAACTAAATAGGGGAGAAAAGTTTTGGTTCTTCTTTGATTAGCCCAGGGACAGCTTCTGTAACAAGCAGGATGCCCAAAATGGAAGAAGAGATAATTAGGCAGACAGCAGGGGGTGAGGGGTATTCCACATATAGTGTGCTCTGAAGGTAAAATCGGGGCCAGTACACAAAGGGACTTTGAACCCAGAGCACTGGGCAGAACCGGACTCTCCAATGCGAAGATAAGGGACAGAGGTGAGGATTCTGTTTTTAGACCCTAAGAGTTGCAGTGTGCATTTGGCCAGTACTTGGGGCGGGGGGAGCATAGTGGAGTTTGTAAACACTGAGGTGGCCTGGAAGTTTCCTTGAGCTAACCAGGGGCTGCAAGAAGTATTCTCGGGGTCCTCCTTCTCCGTGTGGGGCTGCCTGCCAACCAGTGGTTATTTTCCAGCAGCTTTGCGTGCTTAGTCTCCTGAACAATTACTTGAATTTTGTGCAATTATTTGAACATTTTTTATTATACTTTCCTCATGCTTTATGGAGCAAAATGGAAAAATGGGCCTCAAAATGGTTAAGCGGAGGCCTTAATATATTTGAGATAGAGATGAAAATCAATAGGCATGCTGAAGTGGCAAATCTTCAGCCTATTGCATTTAGGTTATTGCACATTCAATTATGAAAGGACGGAACACGTAGGTACAAAGTGCTGAAAAGATGTCAGCTGAAGATGAGCTTCAAAGCTGAGGTGTAATGGGGGATTTTATCATCCTTTTTAGCTCTATGGGAACAGAATTCCTCCTATGTCATGTAAGCGTGTAGTTCCCCACGAGTACATATTTCCAAGGAATCTATTATAGATGAAATTGGGTGGTTTCTTGAATACCAGGCCAGGAATGGCAAGAGCCAGGCATAGGCATCTTAAGGCAAAGGCTTAGAAGGCAGGAGTAGATGCTGGAAATGTGGTGTTAAAATAAGTGGAAACAATCAACAACTTAATGGGCCTGAGAAGGAAAGACGGTGCTAGGGACTTTTGTCGAATATCGAAAGCAACAGGGAAGCTTTCTTCCTTGAGGCTCTTTAATAAGAGTACAAAAATGAGAATAGTAAAGACAACTAACATTTTCAAGTATTGGTGCTGGTGGTTCTCAAAGTGTGGTCCCTGGGCCAGCAGCTTTAGCATCCCCTGGGAACATGTTAGAGAAGCAGATTCTCAGGCCCTGCCTCTGACTCACTGAGTGAGGAACACGGGGCTGGGGCCCAGCAGCATGGGTTCCCATGAGCTTGCATGACACTGATGCATGCTAGGGCCTGACAGCACTCTAAGCATTTTCCCTGGACTAGCTCGTCTATTCTTCCTGACAACTGATGCGATTCTGTTATTACATGACCCCTTCTCACAGATGCTACAACTGAGGCTCAGAGGGGATTCTTTATCTATGAGATCCAACCCAGGTCATCCGGCCACAAGAGAAAAAAAGTTTGTTGGATTATGCTGTAAAATGTTAAAATGCTCTCAAGACATCCCCTGAAAAAAAGCCCCAGGAAGGAAGCATTTCAGGGTTTTTGTTTTTTGTTTTGAATGTATAGCAAATCAGACATGGTCTATTTTCCTAATATCTTTTGAGTGTGGTGATACTGGGGATCAAACCCCCAGGGCATTCTACCTCCGAGCTACACCCCCAGCCCTATTTTTAATTTTTATTTTATTTTGAGGCAGGATCTCGCTAATTTGTGAGAGTCTCCCTAAGTTGCTGAAGCTGACCTCGAACCTGAGATCCTCTGGTCTCTGCCTCCTAAGTCCTGGGATTCCAGACAAAGATTTTTTTTTTTTTTTTTTTTTTTTGCAGTTTTGGGGAATGAACTCAGGGGCATTGTACTTATGAGCTATACTATCCCCAACCTTTTTTATTTTTTGTTTTGAAACAGGGTATTGCCAAATTGCTGAGGCTGGTCTTGAACCTTGATCTTCTTGTCTTAACCTCCCAAGTACTAGGAGTACAGGCATGTGCCACCATACCCAACTAAGAATAATTTAAAAAAAAAAAGACCAAATTCTCCCTTCTGATTATTGCTGCAATGTTGCTAAATGAAGAATTAGCATTACTGCACAGTTCCTGAGCTTCTCAGTCTCTGTCTGGGGTTTTCTCTCTGGTCTCATCCTGTCTACCCATGCTGGGACTGGTGAGGAACTCTTTGGTCCTGGGAGTGAGTAGCGCTCATGAGACTTTTTATTGCTGGTCTAGGAGGACGTCCAGGCTCACAGGAAATGCAGACATCATTGGAGACTTCGGCTGGCCTTTCAAAGTTGTAGAGGGAAAAAATGGCAGGGGGTGGGGCAGATTTCCATGACTGGGTTTATGCCAATAACAGGAACCTTTGCAGATGTTGATATCACTGGAAACATGCACGTAGGGTGAATTGTAGGGTCACATTCGTTCTCGGTAGGCAGAGCACAGTGGCTGCTGGAGCCCTCTGGGTGGGAAGGCATGTCTAGTTTGGGAATGGGACCCATGTGGGCCAGACATGGAGTGTGGATCCTGGAGAGAAGGGCCCTGGAAAACTATTTGTGAAGAGATGGAAGTTAGGAAGCTGGTAGCAGGACTGAATCACAGGAATAACCCAGGTGGATGGAAGCCTGTGGTAGAACCTCACCCATGGCCTGGAATAGCTGAGCCACCTGCTCCCAGTGTCTGAGCCTGAGGGGGATCCCACCTGTTTCTCCCGTGGGCAGGGACACACGAAACCTCTCCAGGGCAGGACAACAGCATGGCCGAAGCATCAGCTCTCTGCCACCCAGGTTTGGATTCCAATCCTTGCTAAAACACATACTAGCTATGTGACTGTGTGACCGCGGGCTTGTTACTTAACCTCTCTGAGCCTCCGTTTCCATCGGAGTAATCTAACTGTAATCAGGGTACCTACTTCATAAGGTTAATGTGATTACCAAGTGAGGCAACAATAGAAAGTACTTGGTACACAGTGAGCAGTCAGCAAGTGATAACTCTTTGTATCTTAGTGCTTTTTTTTTTTTTTCTGAAGTGAACCAGAGGAATATACTATAATGAGAGAAAGACATGGACTTTAGGTTCAGACCAATCTGGGCATAAATTCTGGTCTCACATTTGCTAGTTGCCTGAGTCTTGATTTCTTTTGTAAAGAGGGGAGAGGTTCATGGGAATGGTAAAATGAGATAATGCCTGAAAAAAGTCTAACACAGAGTCAAAGGTCGTTCTTGTCATCACCACCACCAGTGCCGAGACAGGGGAAGCTGCAGGAGCCAGCGGCCCAGTGTTCCCAGAGCTCCTGCTCTGTGGAAAGTGCTCCCTGCAGGAAGGTGGGTTAGCGCTGCCCTCCCTCTGCCTAGCTTCTTGGTTACCCTTTCTGTCTGGGTCCTTCTGACCGGGTTGGGGAAGTGCCCTCTTGACAGGAGGCAAGCACAGTTGACCAGCCCCCACCAGGATGCCCTCCCTCTCCCCATCCTGCCCCCCATTCTACCAGGTCCAGCAGGGACCTTTCCCCCACTGCAGGCGGGTGGCGGGGTTCCTTTCCCCAGAGGCCCTCTCTTGCGTTTTTCCTAACAGCCTCATTTGTTTCTTTTTTCTTTTTCTTTTTTGTTTACAGCCCATTTTTCAGTGCTCAGGAAAAAATGCCAGCCATATTTTCCACTTCCGGACCCCTCTGCCACTTCATTAGAGTGCTATTTAGTCTGTGTCTAAGTTCACTGATGGGGGAGGGGGATCATCAAGGAAAGATTATACTCCCAAGTCCCACGTCCTTTAGTCCTTTCGGAGGTGGCTAGTATGTAATTAACTGTTTTTTTTTTTTTTTTTTCTTTTGGCTGGGAGCTTTCTGGCGGGGGAGGTGGTGGGGTTGCTGCTGTGGAGCAGGGAGCAGGACAAGAAAAGGGGGGTCTTTCACCACTGCTCAGAACCTTCCAGAATCAGGCATTGACAGGGGATGGGAATACTGCGAGGTGAGATTCAAGAAGAACAGACACTTAGAAAGACAAAAAACAAAAACAAAGAAACAAAAAAAACAAGACAGCTGCCTGAGTGGAGGCCAGTCTTCCTTCCTCCCCTTTCCTGTCTTTTTGTCTTGGAGATCTTTGAGCAGACATAAGGTGTCAAGTCCCGCGTCCTTAGGTGGAGTGGGCAGCGGTCACAGTGGGTTTCTTAGTTCGCACGACCCGGGGCTAGTCGAAATGTGGCCTCAGCTGGAAACCCATCTCCTCTTCCCACAGGCCTGCCACTACAACCCACAGAGGGCAGGTGACCCCCACGAGACTGCAACCTCTGTGCCATAATTGGCACATAGATTGGCAGTGGCGAGAGGGCCCACTGAGTCACTAGCAAAGGCACCACAGCACTGCCAGGCCAGGCAGGGATGGCCATCGCCATGCCTCTGCCCAAAACACTGTACGCACATGGCCGACCCTGATCCTCCCTGCACCAGCGTCTAGGCCCCCACCAGCATGATCCTGTCACTACCTCAGAAGTAGGGTGACATCAGCAGTAGGATGGAGATGGGGAGACTGGGCACGTCCCAGATGCCAGGGTGTGAGGAACAGGTGCTTGAAAACCCCTCCCTTCCCAGGGAGGTGGCAGGCAGCTAGACCACCAGGAGTTGAGGCCCCAAGCCTGGGTGCTTGCTGCATGGTCCTGTCGGACTTCACTTAAGAATATTTTGATTCAAAGATCAAAATGTTACTGAGGATGGCATCCACCCAGTGAAGCAAGCCCTATCCCCCCTCCTGCTCATGTCTGCCTAACTACCTGCTACCTAACAACGACACCCCATAAAATGAACCATTATTATGTGTCAGTTAAAAATCACAAATATATTAAGAATCAATTTTAAAAACTAAATGAAATAAAAGTAATAGAGTAAGTGAAAAAAAAAAAAAAAAAGGGAGCTGAGCTGGAGTGTGAACCTGCCTGCTATGCATGTTCTCACCACCGTGGCAGTAGGGCTTTATAAAGTCCAGTGTAAGGAATGCACTGGGCTGTTATGGAAGCACATATCTTCTGTGCCCTCCACCTCCCCTGCAAGCCCAAACCTTTGGTAATCTAAGGAGAGATGAGTGGAGAGGCATCAGCCTGTCACTCATCTTGGAGCTTCTGTGACTCACAGAGGGGCTTTGCCATCTCTTAGGGACCAGCTGTGACCCTTCAAAGGTGGGACGGGGCCTGGGTGGAGGACTTACTAGAAAGCAGCAAACAGAATGGGAAGAGCTCCTGGAGCCGGGAGGACCAGCTTTGCCTCCGTGAGCTCTTCTCTTCCCTGAGCATCAGTAGATGAGAATGATTATACCACCTGCCAGACAGGGCTGAATGAAATGCGATGAAGGATCTTCACAGCTATGATAGCAGCAGAATGTTGATTCACCATTGTCAGTTGGGATTGCAAGAGGACTTTGCTCTCTCCCCACAACTTCTCCATGCGCACACTCATTGATAGAAACTGGCTCAGCAACTGCTCAAGATCTTGCATGCAGTCTCTCTCTTTCATGCTAGTGTGAGAAGCCCTAAATTTATCTATTTCAAAAGTCTGTTTCTGCTTGATTTTCCATTGCCTCAAGGCTTCCTTGTGTGAATTTAGGTCATCGACGGCCTCAAGGATGCTGGGTGTAAACAGTAGTGAATTCAGCCAAGCTTGTGTTGCATCTCTCCCCTACTTCCAGGGGACAGGGTGGCGGCTGCACTTGGCTCTGGACTCACTTGTCCTCTGGTTAAGGGATGTCTCAAGTTCTTCTCCCGAGGCCTTGGCCTTCCAAGACAAAAGGCTCTTTAGACTTGGAGGCATGACTAGCACTCAAGTGCTGGAACTCTGTGCTCCTGCTCATGGAAAGTGGTGGAGGACCCATGGCTCAAGCTCTGGAGTCACCCAACTCTTGTGTTCTTTGTTCTCTTTTGGCAGAACCAGCTTCTTGCAAAAGGACTGTTCTTTGTGGAGGAGAAGATCAAGCTGTGTGAAGGCAAGTACGCAGCAGCCCCGTGGATCAGGGCCTCTGTGACTCAGCCTTTGATGTTTGGACAGCTGAGATACTTCTGTCCAAAAGTGGCAGGCTCCAAGCCAGTGAGTCACCCCTTCCTTTCCTTCCCCAGCTCGGCAGTAGCACTTCGATTCAAGTCAGCTACTCATGCAGTGCCAGTCAAGAATAGCATTTTGGAAAATGAAGTGGGGTTGGGGTGGTTTCTTTGGAAACCTAGTTAGGGGTCTTCATGGGGTGCATCCTCATAGTCTATTTTGAAGGGATAGTTATCTGTGGATCCGGCCATTTTGTGCCCTCTGGTATGCTACAGGCTATCAGCCTTTATAATATTTCTTGAGATCAGAGTAGACAGGAGTGAGGAGTGCTCCCCATTTGGGGAAATTAGGATAAACAAGCAGCCACTCCATGGAGTAAGACAGGAAACTCTAATCCTCTGATTCTACCGGGGGTGACCCTTGCCTGCCACCAACCTGGGGCCTGATCTTAGCTTGTCACCTACTACTTGGGTGACCTTTGACAAGTTGTTAGTTTCTCTGAGTTTCAGTTTTTATCATTTTGAAAGTGATAAAATGGGGCAAAGTCTTGTAGGGAGGATAAGGCATATAACTGGTGTAGCACCATACGTGTACACAGTAGATATGCATACCAGTGTCTTATTTTTTTTCTGCTCTAGTCTAATGGCCTCTATCTGGAGATCAAGCTCACCTCTAGACTCACACTTAATAAGAACCATGTCATTCTCTTTTTTTTCCTTCTATTTTTTAAGGCTGAATAATATTTGACGTATAGATGTAAATATATATACAACATGTTCTTTATCCATTGATCTGCCAATGGGAGGATCTTATTTTTAGGTGACTTGCTTTGACCAGGAACTCAGTGGTTCTTGTGCATTTGGGGTCAGGCTAGTACACAGGTGTGGAAGATGGCCAGTCATGGGAGGGACAAGGAACATTGTCCCTGGTCACACTGCTTCTGTGTCAGTCATCTGGGGAGTTATTTCAAGCTCTTGGAAATGTGGAAAACTAGCTCTGTGAAAAGATATTGGGCAAAACTGGATATTCAAATGATCTTAAGGGAGAAGTTGAATGTCTCTCATCTAAGTGACCCTCAGCATAGATACATTCAGAAGGAAAACTAAGAAATGGACCTGGATAGGATGAAAAAATCATCCAAGATTCTGTGTCTGTGCCCCAAAGCGTGGTGAGAGAGCACTTGGCCAGGGCATTCTCTCAGTGTCTTCTGTCGTCCCAGGGCTCCGAGTGTTGGGGGTCTTTCTGCACTGTGAATAGGCATGTAGGGGAACCCTTAAGAGGCTTCCCCATCTTTGTCCAGAACATCTCTTTTGTATGTTTTAAAACTCCAAAAAAGATTTTTTTGATAGAAGGATTATCTTGCTTTAAGATAAATTTTGGAAATAACCAATATGATCTATCCAATTGCTGGATGAACCTCACTTTATCGATGTATTTGCTAATATGTGTACATCATTATTACATACAAACACCCCTGCTTGATGGCTGTAGGACAGGTGACAGTTCATGCCCATTTGTCATGCTCTACAGGCAGAAGACACCATGTTACTTTCAGTAATTGTTTCTAGAGCTTTAGTGACCTTGATTTTCAGGAATTTTATTATATCTACTCATATACTTCTGGTTATCTAAACTCCTGTAATATATATTAGAGGACTGATTTCATAAGACAGATATCTAGAACCTTCCAGGCAAATCCCTGTCTCATCTGCAGGGAGCTAAGTCCTTGACTTGTGGGTTGTTTCTGGAAGTGAGGTCACCTATTTTCCTTTAACTCTTTCTTCACCAGGGCTATCCTGTTTCCTATTTTGTTGATCTGTGTCTGTCTGATGTTCTTTTTGAAATACTGCACCCCAAACTCCACCACTCTGGGAATTTTACAACCGGTAGTTAGACCTAGCTTCTCAGGAGACACCTTACTACTGCTGGGTTGAAGGATTTCCTCAAGTGCCCATGAGATCTGCATCCTGGCATCGGAACAGGCACAGCCCTGACCTGAAGGGTTTTCTCTCCTGCCTTCCTATAGTAGTCAGGGTTTTTTTGTTTTTTTTTTTCCCACTGTGACCAAATACCTGACATGAATGACTTAAAGGAGGAAAGGTTTATTTGGGATCGTGGTTTCAGAAGTTCAGTCCATGGTTAGCTGGCTCCAAAGCAGAAACATCATGGTGGCAGGGTGTGGTGGAGAAAAGAGGCCAGGAAGCTCAAGGCCATGCCTCCTGGTGACCCACCTCCTCCAGCTGTGCTCCACCTCTGAACCTTGCTGCACTGGAGACATGCTTTCAACACATGAGTTGAGGGGGCGGCATTCCATATCCAAGCCATAAAACCTTCCTTAGGTTGGGAGGGCCTTTGCTTGCTTTTGTTGTGGAGGGCTTAAAATAAAGGCCATCAACTAAGGAATGTAAGGTTTGGAGTACATTATCTGGGTGTTGGGGTTCACCTTGGTTTTAAAAGGAACTGGGATGACCTAATATTTCAGATGGGCCTTTTGACTCCCCCACCTTCTTTCTGCAGTAAACAAGCATCGCCTACATTTGGTGTTTGGTTGAATCCAACATTTTTCAATTACCTACTAGATGCCAGGTGCTTTGCTAAGTACTGGGAACACAGTGGTGAACAAAACTATCATAGGGTTACAGGCTTTCATGAAGCTTACAAACTGTTAGCGAGACAGATATCAATCAAATCATCACCAAATATAAAACTGTCACCAGGACTGATACTAAGAAAAAAATTCATAGTCAGAGGACTTGACCAGTGGGGAAAACGTTTCCTGTAGAAGTGACATTTGAGAAGGAACAGAAAGATGAACAGAAGTAGGCTAGGCAAAGTGCAGCCTGGGCAGAGGGATTGGCATGTGCAAAGGCCCTGTTGGCATAAGGAAGCATAGTGATTCTGAGGAGCTGAGATAACATTTGCATACAGCCCAAAGGCTGCGAGGAATATACCAAAAGATGAAGACAAAGAAGAGGCAGACATGGTCTCTTGGCCATACAGACCAAACTTTGGGAGTTTTCTTTATCCTAACAGCAAAGGAAAATGTTCCTGCTAACTCTTAAGTCCTACTGAATGCTCTCATATTTGGATTAAATTGTTCCTCCCCCTCACAGGGCCAGCATTTGCACAAATATATACACTTGGTGCTCGCCATTCATTCATTAAAAGGTTTTAAAAATTAATCTATTGCTGTAGCAGGCACTATGTTTGTCACCAGAATACACTGGTGAGCAGCACAGACAGGCCTGTGTATCGTGTCTGCTCTAATAGAGGGGCAGGGGACTAAATAAGCAATTCTAACAAAGCATGATTCGTGCTTTGGCAGGGGAGTGGAAGGAACCATGGACTTGCATCTCTCCCAGTGTGTTCCACCTGGCCTTTCACAGTCTGCACATCGTTGGCCCTGTTAGCTAGTAGTCATGCCCTTGTTCTGTTCTCTCTCCCCAAACACTGCTTTTATTATCCATTAAATTAATAGACGGAAGACACTAAATGAACCTTTTGGGATTTGTTCAGTGAAACTCGAAGTGTTTTGCCAAATGCGTCTCTCGGTGTCTCATCTTGGCTGACCCAGTTTCTCTGCCCGGGATAAGCAGACAGTGCCCAATCAGCTCTAATATCTAGGTCATTAACAGCAGCCACCGAGCAGGCTCCCCTCTGCCAGCAGCCGCCTTCCCTGCAGGTGCATATTCCTCTCACTGCCCTCGGTGGCATCAGGTGACCTGCGTACTCCAGCCTGCCAGTGGTACTTGGCCATGGCCCGCGCTTCCTGGTCCTAGGGGTGAGTAGGCACAGAATCAGGAGGCAGGTCCTGTGTTTTGCCGGTGACCTCTTCAGAGAATGCTGCCCTCCCAGTTACCATAAAGCAGTGGGTGGAGGCGACAGTTTTCAGATCTTCTACCTCTCTCACAGCTCAAACCCAGAATAAGGCCAGTGTATTAGTGACTAAGAAAACAAAGTGTGTAACTGTGCACATGATCTTCCCGGATGAGGGTATGTGGGTTCTGGGGTCCCAGCTGTGCCTTCAAACTACATGATCTTGGCCCAGTTACTTGGTGTCTCTGAACCTGTAAAATGGGGTGCAGGGGGGTAATGGAGTCTATTTGTGAGATATCTTGTTGCTACGTTGTTTAGCGCAGTGTTTGATAATGTAACCTTTCATGTGATGATGATGGTGATGATAATGGTGATGATGATGATATTTTGAATTTTTAGCCACCTTTTCTGTATTGGGGGTTAGAAAGGCATGTTTGCAAGTTTCCACTTGAGTCTTCCCATCTGTATTAATTTTACATTGCTACAATAAAATATACAAGAGTGAGTATCTGAGAAAGAAAAGAGGTTTATTTCCCTCACAGTTTTGAAGGAAGAAAGTCCAAAATATGGCGGCCCTATTGGCTGGCCCTCTGGTGAGCTCTTCATGGTGGACAACATCTCAGTGGCAGGGGTGTGTGTGGAGGGATGACATGGTGAGACAAGAAGGCAGGATGCAGGGGTCAGACTCACTCTTAGACCGACTTACTCTCAAGGGAGCCAGCTTTGCAATACCAGTATGAATCCCTTTTGAGGGCACTGCCCCTAATGGTCTAGCCTCCTTCCATGAGGCCCTGCCTCCTAAAAGTTCCACCACCTTTTAATACCACCATGTTGAGAACCAGGCTTCTAACACATGAGCCCTTGGGGACAAGCCCCCTCCTAAGTGTAGCACACCTCATCCTGCATTTACTACAGACCACGGTGCAGATTGAATATAACGGTGTGCCTCACATTTACTAGTGAAGTGTGAGTTTAGATCACCACGTGAATCCTAGTGAGACAGTTTATATTTCTGCCTTGAGAATTTCTGGTAGCCTTAGATAAGGATGAAGACGAGCACCACAGCACTGCTCTCTAGGCTTTAGTTTTTTTGTTTTTGTTTTTGTTTTTTAAACAGGGTCTCACTAAGTTGCCGAGGCTGGCCTCAAACCTGTGATCCAGCCTCCCAAGTATGGGGAGTACAGGCATGCACCACCACACCCAACTGCTCCCTGGGCTTTAACAGCTCCCTCTGGAAGCGTTCTAGCTAGTATGTACTGCTTTACACCTGAGGGGGACTATCCTCTGGCCTCTCCTACGAGTAATGATACTTTCTTTTCTTTCTCCCGCCCATCCTCTCGCCCTCGTGTAGGTGAAAGTCGCATTGAGGTTCTGGCTGAAGTCTGGGATCACTTCTTCACTGAGACTCTCCCCACACTGCAGGCCATATTCTATCCAGTGCAGGTCAGTGTCATGGGGACCGACCTCCTGCCGGCCTCAGCACTCTGCCTCCTTTCTTGACCTTCACAAGTTGGAGCATGCTGACGGATGGGGGAAAACCTAAAGATGGGGAAGGACTGGTGAAGGACTGTGGAAGTCTTTTGAGGGCTCTCTGCCTCTATATTTAGCCCCTAACTTCAAGCGAACAAGAGTGCCTGCACAACTAGCAATTTGTAGGCTCTTGTTACCCTTTTGGTTTTGAGTATGTTTTTACATTCTTGGAGTGTTCTTTTTTTTTTTTCCTTACTTTTCCAAAGTAGAGAAGACTAGAAGGGAAACGTTCCTTTTTTCTTCTTTCTTTCTCCCCCAGCTTCTCTCCCTCCCTCCCATTTTTTTTTGAAGTACAACCTATAAGCAAGTTTACTGTTGTCTTCAAGTTGTGGGAAAAGGATTATGTCCCTTTTCCCTCCGGAAGGGATCCTGAAGATGACGAGCCACGTGATGTAAGAGAAAGAGCACTGGGTGAGGAGTTGGTAGACTTGGGATCAAGACTGTGGGTTTGTGGAGAATCCTTTAACTCCTGCTTGCATAGCTTCATCTGTAAAAATGAGGAAGTTGGAGTAAAAGGAGTGACTGTCCTTGGTGTGCTGATTTTGTGACCTCAGCTCAGTTTACCACTTGCGTTGGTTTCCTTCCTCTTCTACAGAGGTTAATGCCCCAACCCACGGCTGCTGAGTGACAGTATCCTCCCCCATGGAGGGTGGCCAACAGATGCCCCTCTCTCACACAGACTGCAGCCTCACCTTCTGCTCCAGCCATGGGGCTGAGGCCTCATATACAGTCAGGCCTCTGTGGAAGTGTGGGTATAACATGAAGAATAGCAATGGAGCAGTTAGCAATGGTTGGAATTTCCTCATACCAGAGGGAAGGGCCCACAGGGATTGTTTGGTCTGCATTGTGTTCAAAAGGAATTTGAAATTGCTTAAAATATATATCCAATATTTAAAACCTGGAGGCAGGGCTTACAGATTTCATTTCCCCTTCCAGGCCTGCCCCTAATTTCCATTAAGACTGAACAGATAGAAGCCCCTGGCCCACAGCCCACTCCTCTCTACATTCTCATTCTCAGTCCCAGCCTGCATTGACGTGGACAGTACAGCCCACAAATGTAGCTCTTCTGCTCTCTGACTTTTCTGCAGCAATGGCCCATCAGCCAGCCATGGGTCCTGTCTTAGGAAGACAGGGTTGCCTGATTTAGCAAATGAAAGTTCAGGATGCCTAGTTATATTTGGATTTCACATATACGACAAATACTTGGGACATAGTTATGACAAAAAAGGGGGGATTCAGATTTAACTAGGCATCCTGTGTGTTATCTGGTACCTTTGAATGGGGGAGGTGTAGATATGGGTCTCTCTTATGTGCATCTTGCCAGGGAATTCCAGGGCCCCTGCATGATTCTAAAATGGGGAATGTGGGACCAGGTGGACATAGCCCCAGGATGGTCAGAGGTGGGCAGCGAGGGTCCTCTGAAACTCAGAGCCAGGCAGGAGTCCAGACAGACGATCTAAGGATGGGACTGTCCCGATTCTCTTGAAAAAATTAAGATCTGGCAGTACTGCTACTGCCCTGCTCAGCCTTCTCATTCCCTAAGAACCACCTTGAATTTTGCTTCTGCTCTCTAGTTTGCTGAAACCTCTAGGGGGCTGGTGACTTTCTTTCCCTGTCAACTCCTGAGAACAGTTGCTTGTGGTAACCCTGTTGTATTCATTTAGCTGAGACTGTGCAAGGCAGGATAAATTTGAATTGTGGGTAGGAATTATTCAGAGGAGGTGGGGAAGATCCGTAGAAAAGTACACCCCAGGCAGTAGGTGCCTAGAAGGAGGCAAACTGCTTCCTGCCACCTATTTGTTCTCAGCTGACCCAGGCTCACACATTCCTGAGTTTTGGGGACCAAATGTTCTCAGCTTTTATTCTTTCTTTGGGATAAGCTCAGACAAACCTATGGCACCTTGGGCACCATGGATACACATTTTTAATTTTTTTATGGACAGAGGTTATAAAGAGATAGTCTTGGGGTCCCCCCCAATCCTAAAGCAAGAATGTACAAACCAATTCCAGATTAGCATGCATTCCCTCTCTGATTCATTGTGCACTGGAGAGGTGGCAGGGCCTAGTGATAAGTCAATGCTCTGGTTAATGGCCCCAAATGGTTCTCAAAGAAAGCAATGATTAACCTGTTTATATGGCAGGTTGGGATAAACTGAGTATCTCATAACTTCTCATAAACACATTTTCTGCTAGCATCAGAGGCTACATTTTGCTTATGGGGAAAAAAAAGGCCTTTGTAGCTTTGGGGACCAGTGAGATTCTCAAAAAAGCCTCCTGTTTCAGGTGGGATGAATAGCCTGGAATATTAGAGCCAGTGCCAGTGTAAATGGTGGTACCACATTGCTGTCCTGGGCCTGGTTCCACTTGCATTTGAACATAGGAGGTGCCAGGGACTGATACAACATGCCCCTCTGGTTACTTGTAAATTCTCCTGAGCATGTAATGTTTAACTTTGGGCTTGGAAGCCCCAAAGGCAAAATCTTTCATCTTCTGAACACAAGTTCAGTAACTGCACACACCAAGGCTATGCCCAAATGACTGCCGGTATTTAGGTAACAGACACAGAACCGTTGTGGGAGGAAACAGGATGGGAGGCAGCAGCATAGGAAAACAATGGTTCAGAGCGAGGGTGGCACTCAGGCAGGACTGGCTTCTGGTTCTCGGCACCCCACTTACCATCTTGATAATCTCCCAAAGATGATCTCACATCTTTGAGGCCCAGTTTCCTTCTAGAACACACTAATACCCATTTCACCAGGGCGTCTAAGATAATGAATGTGATAGTATATGAAAAGCAGGTAGTTTAGCATAGAACATGGAGTCAGGGCTTAAGCACAGCTGCCACCATCATCAAAGTTGTCATTATTCTCTCTGTACAGTCAAAAGGCGTCAGAATCATGGCCCAGTTATTTGGATCTGTTTTTCACAAGTCATGAGCTAAGCTAATGGGTTTGAAATGGTCTATTCTTTTTGTTGTTGTTGTTGTTAGTTGGTTTTTAAAATGCGTTACTCTTGAGTGTCCACCATAATCATCCTACTTTAATAATCATCCCCTCCACTGGTATGAGACATTAGTCTCTTTCACCCAGTGCTACTGGGAATACAGATCAGTGCAGTCTTTTCAGAAGGCAACAGGTCAGTATCTGTAAGACTTTGTAAAGGCATATTTTGACTCTGCTACTTTGCTTTGAGGGAGTGGTAATCTGTAGACACAGATAAATATGTCCAGAAAGTTATGCATGAAAATGATTATTATAGCATTGCTTATGGGAGGGGGAAGGCTTCTTGGTTGAGGAAGTGACAGTTAAATAGAGTATATCCTTATGGTGAAATACTATACAGCTTTAAAGAGTAGGGGTATAAAAAGATATCCAGAAATACATGAAGTTAAACAAGAGCAAGTTGCAAAACAGTTGGAAGGGTATTATCTCTACAGGGGGTTTATAAATGTTGAGGCTTTCTGGAAAAATCCAGAAGATGAATAAAAGCTTTTTAAGAGTGGTTACGAGTATTGAGTGAGAATAAGAGATTAGAAGAAGAGGACTTCTACTGTTTACCTTACCTTCTTAACTATTTTAATCTATAAATATCTACTACTTTAATAAAATGAAACCAAAAATGAAAAGAGATGAAAGTTGTCTCTCTTTGGATTGCAGTGCTGGGTGGGGAGGCTCTTGATGCTTTGCTGGCCTTGCAGGGAGTTCCTGGAAATGAGTTCTGTGAAGCCAACTGGCAGTCCTTGGGCAGGCTTCCTGGAACCGCCTCCTTTTACTTTGCAGTCTCCTCTTTCCACCAGATGGCTCTTCAGGAGTAGAAACTTTTAGAAACTTTCCTGCCCTAGACTTCCTTCTTCTCTTTTTTCCCATGTTCTCTTTCCCCTCCCTGTGAGGACTGTGAACAAAAAAAATTGGATAGTCCTACTCTCCCCCAGCATCATATGGTACCAAAGAGCCAGTGGCCTGAACAGAATCATGGAGGCCACTGCAGTTCTCTTGTGTTCTATCCATTCATCTCTCAGCTGCCAAACTCTTCAGAGACACTGAAAGAATAAAGCCAAGTAAAAGTGCCTTGCAATTAAGATAACTTATTTAAAGCATACAACATGATGTTAGCTCCATTCATAATCATTCTGATGCTATAGAAAGAAAATTCTTAAAGATATGAAATAGTTATGAAAATATTAAGTGTAGTTACGGGAATCTCACGATATTATACAGCTTATGTATGTTTGCAATGTGTGAATGTGTTACTTCTGTAACAAGCAAGAAGCAATAAAGCCACACTTAAATGTGCTCTTGCCAGGTGTGGTGGTGCACACTTGTAATCCCAATATTTGGGAGGCTGAGACAGGAAGATTGCAGGTTTGTAGCCAGCCTCAGCAGCTTAGTGAGACCTTCCAAAACATAGTGAGACCCTGTTTCAAAAATTAAAAAAAAAATAAAAATAGGGCTGGGGTTGTAGCTCAGAGGTAGAATGCTCCTGGATTCAATCCCCAGGAACCCCCCCCCCCAAAAAAAGTTGTTGGGCATTGTAGCACACACCTGTAATCCCAGTACTTGGAAGGCTGAGAAAGGAGAATTGCAGGTTCGAGGCTAGTGCATACTAACTTAGCAAGACCCTGTTTCAACTTAGCAAGACCTTGTTTCAAAATAAAAGATAAAAAGAGCTGTGGGTGGAGCTCACAGGTAGAATGCCCCTGGGTTCAGTCCCTGGTACTAAAAAATTCCAAACACAAACAAAAAACCCTGTGCTCTTGATAGGCACAGATGTGTACTCAATAAATACTGTCTACTCAGTGCATATGTGCCTATCAAGAGCACAGGGTTTTTGTTTGTGTTTGGATTTTTCTGGTACTAGGAACTGAACCTGGGGGCATTCTACCTGCTGGAGAAGTGGTTTGCTGTCCTCTCCAGATCCCAGGGATATGTTACTTAATGCTAAAGAATTTCTGTCCAAATTCCAGAATGATTTCATCCTGGGGCCTGAATCGTGTGGCTTGATCAAAGCCAGGCCATGTATCAGAATTACCTGGATGCCTATACCAGCTTGTACCTAACAAAGATGTATGATTACAATGCACCAATTAAAAAGAAAAAGAAAAAAAAAAGAATTACCTGGATGGTTTCTTAAAACCCACATTCCCGTGCCCCACCCCCAGAGTTTCTGCTTTAGTGTATCTGGCGTGGAGCCTGAAAATTTTGCATTTCAAACAGTTCCCTAGGTGAGGGTGACACTGGTCTAGCTTATTAGTCAGGGATCTTCAGAGACACAGAACTTATAGGGTGTGTATACACACTCAGGCACCACACAGCTGCGTTCCACCAGCAATGAACCACATAGACCATGGTGGGCCCAAAGGATTTATAATCTACTGACATCATAGCCATCTTAGTCTATGTAAATACCTCTGTGATGTTTGCACAGTGGTGAAACTGCTAATGATGCACTTCTCAGAAAGTGCCCTCGTTGATAAGTACACATGCCCGTGTATATGGAGAGTTATTACAAGGAATTGGCTCATGAATCAATGGAGGCTGAGTTATCTTTTCATCACTGTGATAAAGTACTTGAAATAATGGACTCACTTAAAAGGAGGAACGATTATGTTGGCTCTGGGTTTCTAAGGTTTCGGTCCATGGTCACCATGGGCCTGTGGGGGCACAGTGCATCATGGCGGTAGGGGCAGGTGGAAGATAAGATCTGTCCACCTCCTGGGGCCTGGGAAACAAGAAACAGGAAGAGGCCGGGGTCCTACGATCCTTTTCATGGGCATGCTCCCAATGACCTAACTTCCCTCCACTGGACCCTGTGTCCTACAGATTCCACTAACTCCCAGTAGTGCCAAGACTGGTGACCAAGCCCTCAACACATGTCCTTGGGGTCGGGGGACATTCAAGATCCAAACGATGGCAGAGACTGAGTCCCCCAGTCCTGCTGTCTATGAGCCAGAGATGTTCAGTGCAAGCCCCAAAGCCTGCGAGCCAGGGGGGGCCGATGGCGTGAATTGTAGTCAGAAGGCTGGAAAAGAGTGGAGATGAGGTGCTTGAGCTCAGACAGCAGGCTAGAAGCAAGAGGGCTGGGTCCTCCTTCCTCCACCTTTTGCTCTATGCTGGTCCTCTTATGGTGTGGATCTGAAATGTCCCTCAAGAGCTCATGGGTTGCAGCTTGATTCCAAATGCAGCAGTATCCGGAGGCGGGGCCTTCAGGAAGTGATGGGATCATGAGACTTCTTGCTTCATCGCTGGATTAATCTGTTTGGTGGATTAATCATTTGAGTGGACACTGGGAGGTGGTGGAAACTGTAGGCAGGTGGGGCATGGTTGAAGGAAGTAGGTCACTGGGGTGTGGCCTTGGGGACCATATCTGTCCCTGGCCCCTTCCTCTCTGTCTCTGCTTCCTGACTGCCGTGAGCTGAGCATCTTTGCTCTGCCAGCCCTTCCGCCATGATGCTCTGTCATCTCAGGTCCAGATCAACGGAGCCAGCCAACCAGGGATTCAAACCTCTGAACCATGAGCCAAAATAAATCCTCCCTCCACCAAGTTGTTCGTATGAGGCATTTTGGTCACAGGGATGAAAAGCTAACACAGGGCTTCAGCTGATTAATGGTGCCCACCTGTGTTGACGAGAGCAACTTGCTTTGTCCAGTCCCTCAATTCAAATGCTAATCTCACCTGGAAACACCCTCACAGACACACTCAGAAATCATGTTTAATCTGGGCACTTCCATTAACCATCACATCCAGTTACCTTACTCTGAGAAGCATCAAGTGAGAGGTAGCTGGATTGTTCTCAAGACTTAGTCTTCATTCTTCTACCTTGGTGAAGTGAAAGGAATCCTGAAAATGAAGGTGCAGGTAACTATGAGTGCTGGGATATGGTTTGAGAAATGGAAACCGTGAGGCCTCCCACTGGGGGTGATCGGAAGGCAATCCCAGGATGGGTAATCTGAGCCTGTAACAGCATGAGTGGTGGCTGCGTGTATGTTGAGGTTGGGACTGCAGAAAGGGCAAGTGCTCCTATAAAACCTCAAGGAGTCACAGGAAATGTAAAACTGCCCTAAACCTTGGCAGACTTGAGGGGCAGGCAGCAGCATCCTGTTTGGGTGGTACCCAAATGATAACTGGCTGTAATAGGAGCAACCAAGTTTTGTTTTGTTTTGTTTTGTTTTGTTTTGCGGTACTGGAGATTGAACTCAGGGGCATTCTACCTCCAAGCTACACCCCCAGCCCTATTTTTTATTCTTTATTTTGAAACAGGGTCTCACTAAGTTGCAGAGTGCCTCACTAGGGAACTGAGGCTGGCCACGAACCCGGATCTCAGCCTCCCAAATGCTAGGATTACAAGTGTGCGCCACCACGCCCAGCTAGCAACCAAGTTTTGATGTGGTGTGTGTGTGCGCGCATGTGTGTATGTGTATGTATACATGTGAAGAACCTGGGAAATGAGCTTTCTCTTCCTTTTTGTCTTGGGAAACTTCAGTAATTCTAAAAATAAAATAATTTCTGTTTGAATCCCAGCTCTATTTAGGGAAATTCCTATAACTCTTAGGGCTGTGCACTTTTCCGCCTGTGAAATGGATTTGATAATAGTACCTATCTCAAAGTATGGTTATCTTAGTCGGTTCAGTCTGCTTTGTAGACTAGGTAGCTTGGAAACAACAGAAATGGATTCCTCACAGTTCTGGAGCCTGAGAAGCCGACAATCAAGGAGTGGGCAGGTTCAGTGACTCCTGGGCCTGCTTCTAGCCTCATAGGCAGTGCTTCTTGTTTCGTCCTCACGTGGTGAAAGAAGTCAGGGGCTTCTTTGGGTCCTCTTTTATAAAGGCACTAGTCCCAATCTTGAGGGGTCCAGCTTCATGAACCCAACACCTCCCAAAGGCCCTGTCTCTGAATACGTTCACCGTGGGGGTTAGGATTTAAATATAGGAATTTGAGGGGAGCACAAGCATGCAGACCATAGCAGGGCCATGGGGATTAAACGTGTTGACAGCTAAAAAATATAGAATTGTGCCTAGCGCACAGAGCTTGATAAATGCCATTTCTTATGACTTCCAGTTATTATTTTCATCCTCTGCTCCCTGCCACAGCTGAACAAGTCCCTTTTGTTCTACTCCATTTATATTCCTAAGTTACTCGTATTCATATAAAATCGAATCTCTTATGTAATCATCTAGGGTCTCCTGTGTTCTTTTGGCTGGCACATGATGGTACTTACATATTTCCCAGGTGAAGCTGAGGAAGCAGCCTGGAATGTGGGAACATGCTATTGATTTAGATTTCTTCCCACCTCTTCTCTCTTCCTCCTTCCTAACCATTCGTAGCACTTGACAGCATGGCTCCTATTATATATGTCTTCAGTATAAGACTGTCTTTGAGTTATTTATACAGGTCCAGTTGGGTCTTACCTTAAACAAAGCTTTTGTCCCAGAGGACAGGAGCTGGGCCTTCCCTGGCCCTGTCCCCTCCTAGGTTCTCTGTAAACACGTGTTGTCCTGAACTCCAGGTGGCTGGTGGCGGATCCAGCAGGCTCTCACCTCTCACCCTCTGTCCTCTCTCCTCTCCAGGGACAAGAGCTGACCATCCGCCAGATCTCCCTGCTGGGCTTCCGAGACCTGGTCCTGCTGAAGGTGAAGCTGGGCGACTTGCTGCTGCTGGCACAGGCCAAGCCACCCTCCTCCATTGTTCAGATGCTGCTCATCCTGCAGGTGAGGCCCCATGATGGCCGAGTGAGGAGGAAAAGGAGGAGGCTGCCACTGTGGGATGAGGCGGAAGAGGCCAAATGACAGAGGGAGCACCTGAGCTTAGCACAGTATCCTTTAGTTTATTTGTGCATGCTTCTTGGCTCGTTTGATGTGTGTTCACTGAGCACCCACTAAGTCCCTGGTGCTGTGCTTGGTGTGGAAATCGCAGTGGAGAGAGAAAGAAGCATGGTACTTCGTTCAGGAAATGGACACCCTTCTCCCGTCTCTCATCATGTCAGGAAGCCACAGTATTCAAGGAACAAAGAGTCCACTCTAGCCTAGAACAAAACAAGGGGAGCACCTTCCTCCGTTTGTTGGGAGGCCTCCGTACATTAGTATCTGTTAAGTACCCCTAAAAGTCCCTGTCCCTCACAGTGGGGATCGGGTGTGATTGGGACCAGTGGGAGCTCATCCTTAGAGCTGCAGCTGGGGCCGTAGGGTCCAGTGGGAGAGGCCACCATGGATGCGCCATGCACTGTTCTAATCACCATGAACTGTGACAGATGACGAGGGCTTCAGGCTCTTCCTTGTTCTACCCTAGAGGAGGCTGCCTGAGGCCATGCTGTCGCATACACAGTGGGATGTGCCGCAGGCAGTGGGATGTGCTGAGAGTGCCCCCTGGCCAGGCGCCTTTCACTGACCTTTGTGTGTCTTGAATGTTCATTTCCAGAGTGTCCACGAGCCCACAGGCCCAAGTGAGGGCTACCTGCAGCTGGAGGAGCTGGTAAAGCAAGTGGTTTCTCCTTTCCTCGGCATCAGCGGGGACCGTGGCTTCTCAGGACCCACACATACGCTAGGTAAGAGGCATGGCACCCAAGCTGCCAGGAGCCAGGGTGATAGTGATCCTGGCCATGTTGCGCAGAGCCCAGCGCTTTGCTTTCAATGTGGGTCAGTGTAGATCTGTGCATGCGAATCATTCACATCCCCAGCCTGTGTCATGCATGGTGGCAGCCTCCCCCTCGGCGATTCCTCCCTAAGGCCTGATACCCACCCGCCCTCTGCGGTGGAGCCTGTCTGAGCCACATCTTTGATCAGTGGCTTTGATCTTTT
>PVLC010023794.1:0-25285 GCA_004027655.1 Graphiurus murinus | reverse complement strand
TCAAGGTGGATCAAAGACCTGGACGTCAGGCCAGAGACCTTGCAGCTACTTGAAGAGGGCATAGGACCAACACTTGAACACATAGGCACAGGTAAAACTTTCTCAACAAGACCTCAAAAGCACAAGCAACCCTCAGGAAGATCAATATATGGGATTGCATTAAACTGAAGAGCTTCTGTGCAGCAAAGTTAGGATCTTCTGATGTTGATCATGATTAATTGATTTATGATGAATATATGTGGTTCTTTTCATTTTTTCTACAGAGAGGTACACAGAAATTCCCTGAAATTACTGAAATCACCTTATGCTATTGTCTGGTGAAAGAGGTCTTAATATAAATATTTTATATTTAGCTAGCCAATACCTGGTTCAACCTTCAAGGCAAATTGAGGTTTTGTCTCTGAGGTTATAATCGATAGAACCGGTGAGGACCTCATGCTGTTCAAGTTTTGCTGCTTTCAGTAGAAGAGGGTTGCATAATTGAAATGAGAGTTTAGTACTAAGCATAGCACCCTTAGGCTATCCTCAGAGCACCATGGCACCCTGCACAGAGATGGACTCACCATTATGGAAAAGGTCAGAAATGAAAGTAGTGTCATTAGCCTTAGGCCTTTACTTCTTCTATTGGAATCCCCAAATCTCTTTTACCTCTCAATTGAAAGAATCCCCAAATGTCATCTTACTGAAATTTTATTTTTGCTTTTTTCTCTAGTGTCACTGCATTTCATTGAAACGAATATTTCCATAGTAGATGCTTAACACCAAGGCTTGTAGATTATGTCAAGTGTATTTTTAAAGCCAGTTAATTTTATCAGTTATCCTGTGTCTTGAATTCTTTTTGGAAAACAAACAAACAAAAAGGTATCTGTGCTTCTATTATGTTTTATACTAAAAAGAGTTAAATTGGGATTTTGATGGATTATATCATATAATGATATAACACTAATTCAGGAATATGTCACATAATATTTTAGACAAACAGAAGCATGTTTTGATGAAAGCAAAGGTTCACACATCAATATTCCAGTCAACCAGAAGATGTCACTATTGTGCATAAAATGTCTGAAAGAGAAGATGCCAATAACTTTTGCATAACTCCTCTGTGTCTCTCCAAATCTTGCTAAATTTCCTCTGGAGTTCAGTGAAAGAAAACACTGGGGTGAAGCATTGTCTTCAAGTTGACAGGCATTGAAAAATTACTACATTCATTGGACGGGCACGCCAGTCACACACCCACATCTTTTCATTTGAAAAAAAAAAAAGTTAAGCTACATTGGCAGAAAAATTCCACTTCAATTAATAATCTTGCACGGTGCTAACTGGAAGCTAATAACTGCACAATATATCTGTTTTGCTTCTACCAGGAGTGTGTCTATCATAAGTGACTTTAGTAGATATCAATTAAGAAAAATCAGACTGTTTTGCAAATGCCTGTGATTAAAGTAATAGCTCATTTAAAGCAGAGAAAATAAGCTGCCAAAATATACATTTTAGCTTAAGACTAATGGATGTCATGAATAGAATATATTCTTAAACAAGAATCTCTCTATTAGGGTTCTTTTTAGAATGAAAGTACTATTGACATCTCTGTACCTGGTGTTATGAGAAACATTGTAAATGAAGTTTACTTCAATCCTTGCAAAACTATTTTCCTGTTTAGGCAAGGAACCAAGGTTGGTGGGGAAGCTTGTTGTGGGTGAAGAAGTTTCCTCGACATACTTATTTAAGGAACAAATACTGAAGGCAGGCAGTAGATGTGAATCAGATCCCAGGTGCCAGAAAGGCTTCAATACAAAGATTCGCGTGGTCTGAACAGCTGGGCTTAATTCAGGTCACTGGCTGGTTTGACAGGCAGGATATCAAAGGCAAGGCAATTAGGCAACATCAAGAATATTTTCTACTGAGTTATGTATTTATTTTTCATGAAATACTTTGTTATTTTGCCCTTCTTTTTATTTATACTGACATGGAAGTCTACTGTGAATACACATATTCATACATTGAGAAAGAATAATTTGTGTCTCTAAATTTTAAAAGTGATGCCTTCTCTGGTTTAGTTAATCAAGGCAATCATCAGATTTTTTAATAAAAACATAAAAATTTTAATTTATCGGCAGTTAATATTTAGCTTATTAAGCTTATCAAGTACTTACTAGTTACCAGGTACCACTCCACATGCTTTACATGGATTACAAATTAACAAATCTGTGAAGGAGGTTCTATTTATTATTTTTAGTATTATTAGTATTATTGTTATTCCTATTTTGCATCTGGGGGAATGGAAACACAGATAGGGTTAGTAAATTATCCAACCTTATTATGCTAAAGACAGGCAAAGTTGGCATTCAAATTCCAAAAGTCTGGCATTAGAGACCCATTTTAACCACACTGTTCCATATTGCTTCTCCAAAATGCAGAAAATTCACCATTTAGTTGTAGTTACTTCTCTGTTGTAAAATTTGTTTCAGTTTTCTACTGAGAATTAAGAGCAGGTGGAAAGAAGATTCCAAAATCCTCCCTAATATACCAATGTGGACTGAATTATCCGATGCTATTAAAATCTAGGCACTGATTTTTTTCTATTTGTCTTAACCTATCTTAAATATTCAAAAGAGCTAGGGAACATTTAATCTTACTTCAGTATATAATTTCTTAATTTTAAAAAATGACCATTATTAGTGAAAAATCCTTAGAACTTGAAGGTCTTTGAATTGTGATCTCATTATTTTAAAAAGTGAGGGATTCGACCTACTTTCTTTTTTACTTTTATGAATGATGGCTGTCCATTTGAAAGCCTGGGATTACAGTGAATATTTTAGCCCTAGAAAATTTTAAAACTTATCGACTCATGTATGTTTACAATGTATAGCCTGAGATATAACATAGAGACTTTATCATACTAGAGACTTTATCAGTTTAAAGCTGAATTCAAAACAATCCATTCTAACATGCATTTCTACATAGAATTTTTATTGTAGAAGAGAAACACATTAAAGTAAATGTCTGTGCTAATTTTTTATAAGTTATTGATTCCAACAATTTAAAAATCTTTGGGGATTTGTAGAGATTAGAGGTAATAAAATTTTTTAACACAAAGCAAAAAGAATGCAATAGATTTTGTACTGGCAAATAAAATAGAGATTTCCAGATGATAATATTATCTTGAATCACTTAAACCATCATGAACCATAGGCTGTTTGCTTGAGCCATTTGTTTTTTTCACATATAATGACTGAGTATGTGTGACAGGAAAATACTAAATCAGAATATTTTAGTTCTTATAAAATGTATTCATTGATGGATTAGTGCCGTTTTGAATAGGCATATCCATGAACAAATATTTATTGGTCACTTTACTATCAGGTTAAACAACTTAAAAGGATATCTATATCTACATCAATCTATCTATCATCAATCAATCAATCAATCATTTAGCTATCCACAGGAAATGTCATGGTCTTATGGATTATTTTTATTTCTATATTGAAAGTTTATAGGGCATAGATTCCTCTTATTTCTTCTTTCTGTCCTTAGAGTGAATAATTATGGCTAAAGAAGAAGCCTAGTTCTCTAAGGATGTAAATTATATCTGTGTATCCATAGATCTGTGGATCTATGAGAGTAGAAGGTATAGTTCAAGGGGAAAGAAGATAAAGGTAGATGAATTATACAATCAGGTCTCTATGCATTTAGGGAAGAAAGAAAGCTTGCTGAAGACTGAGGAAACTGGGAAACATTCATGGATGATGGGCAGGGGAAGCTTAAGCTTGGTCTTGAAAATCCGTAGCAGCAAAAAGAAGAAACAGCCAAACTTATCTTCCAGACAGAGGCAAAGGTAGAGAGGTAGAGCAAGGAAGCAGTCATGTTAGGCAAATCTGGCTAAGTCACAGGTTCTGGGAAATAACTTTTGGTTGAATCATTGCAAACTAATTTCATTTAGTAGAATTTTTCTTAGAGAATACATCTTATTGGCAATTAATAGCTTTGGGTTCAATAATTTAATATTTACTCCCATTTGATATCACTGAAAGAGAAATAATTTTTTATTTCATTCTCTCATAGAAAAAGTATATATTATATATTAATTAAGTTGAATTAAATTAAATTAGTATTTTACTTTGATATGAGTGTGTTCAACATACATAGTTCCAGTATTTGTAGGATCAAATTTGCTCTGCAGTAGAATCCAAAGAACCATTGTGTCTTAGGAATTGATAAGACTCAACTATATCAAGGATCCTATTTGAATAGCATCTTCCTGGAACTGAAGGAGATATGAATATGAATATGAAATGTGAAACTATTTGCAAAATTTTACTGAAATGTTTGCAAAATTTTACTGAAAATGGGATTTGATTAATCTAATTCCATTATACCTATTTATTTATTTACTTATTTATTTATTTTTTGCGGTACTGGGGATTGAACTCAGGGGCATTCTACCTCTGAGCTATACCCCCAACCCTATTTTTTATTCTTTATTTTGAAACAGGATCTCACTAAGTTGCGGAGTGCCTCACTAGGTAGCTGAGGCTGGATTCGAACCTGGATCCTCCAGCCTCAGCCTCCCAAATGCTGGGATTACAAGCGTGCACCGCCACACCTGGCTTCCATCATACCCTTTTAAAAAATACTGTAATGACAAAAATAACATCATCCTCTAAATGTAGAAGTCTTGATATAAAAACGGAGTTAATCTAAGAAATAGAAAACTGGTTTGAACTCTAACATGAAATTTAATATTTATCTTACTTTTTAAAATAGGGAACTGTTCCAATATTATTTCATGGTGACATACTTAGAAATAAACACAATGGAAATAATTTTTGATAAAGTACTTGTTATAGGTCACTTGTAAATACCAAATAATGATTACATTTTGAGATTAGTTGATATATTGAAATAATTTTGAAATGGTAACCATAACATGATAAATTTTTTTTGCCAAAATAATTGTAATATTCTAGAATAGATATTTTTCAATGGAGTAAGAAATTGTCTGGATATCAAAAACAAACTTTAGCAAAATAGTTTTCTTTGATAGTAATCAATAAAACTTGGTTATCTGGGTGCTTAATGAGAGCTGTGATGAAGGTTATAAAATGCCATATTCTGAGAGATTTGGATAATTTATCCCAGTTTAATTATGATTATACACAAGGATGATTTTAAATGTATTTTACTTACTAAATATTGATGGAAAATTGAATATACAAAAACTTTTTTCAACATGCAATCAAGAATCATTCTTCACTGTAAGGTAATTGCTGTGGTAAGTCACAGAAACAATTTTATCAAATCATACTCAGGGCACTCTGATGACAGCTCAACATGAGCTGCTCTGGCAATTACAGAAGTATCCTCAGTGTTCCAGGGACTATTGTAGTTCCTTTATCTTTAGCAGTCACATCAAGAGACTTAGTAGGACTGGAAATGAAAATCAGACCACGATTTGTTGGAAAAACATAAAGAAGGTTATTAGGAATCTTGTCCACTGTGATAACATTACTAGAGTAAGCCTACCATCAATATAAATATGGCAGCCATTCTTCTCAAATGTAGGTTATTCTCTTCTCCATCTCATTCAGATGGTTGGGGGTGGATAGTGTACAGATCCTCTCTGTTCTCACATTTAAATATTTTTGTGGTTCCTATTTTCTTGTGTTTAATTATTTTCCCTAATCACGTGACTATTTTCTTATGTTCATAGTACATAGAAGTTTTCAAGAAAGTTACTGAATTTACTTTGTCAACAGTTCCCTGGAAGAAAAGAAAACATATATATGTTTTCTTATATACAAACATATACTCATGCCTTTCTTCTATAAAGTCACTTACACAATTTTTAATTTTTACTAAAAATAAAAAGCTAAAACTACTTGAATTTTGAGATAGCCTAATTTTGCAAAGAACAAATTCCTCTGCTAACAGGAACCTTCATGCCCTGGCCCTTGGCTTCTATTCAGAGAGCCTTCATGGAGCTGCATTTTCCAGGTTCTTTCTCACACTTGATTCATTCCTTTAAGAAGAATGACTCATCTGATTAGTTTCAAAGGAGGAGCTGAGCACTTTTACTCCTTTCTTCTCTTCTTAGTCTTGACAGCTGCATAGTGCTTGAATTGGGGGTCTCCTGCTTATCTTTGGGGGTCTCCTGTGTCTTTGCCTGAAACAATCCAGTACTGCTTTTGCCTGAAGATGTGTCTGTCTTGGGGAAAAGAAGTAAGCTGACAAAACTGTGCTCCAAACCATATTATCCTATCTATTTCATTAGAAGAAATAAAATTGAAATATGAGTAAAACTTGGGTCTATCTCTCAACTGCTTCCAGACTTAGGAGAAGAAATAAGTATTTATTTGACTACTTAAATTCCCCCAAATCATGACATACCCTTTTTGATTTTATTTCACACAATAACCACTCAAACTCTTCCAGTTTAAACTCACCAGGGGAAATATTTTGTTCCCACAGCACTTTTTCCTGGCTTTAAATGATAAGTTTAATTTGCAGAAATGAAGTACTATTAAAATCTCTAATGTTTTGCCTAGGAAAATGAAGCAATTCCCAAAGAATCACACGAGGTTTGTTCATTACTAAACGAACAAGAAATGACTTTTTAAAAGTGTTTTAAATCTTTTAAGGTATTATTAATATTTTATCTATAATATTAATTGAACCCACAAATTTGTTGAAATAGTTATGCATATGTTTTTAAAAAATTTGGCTCTTGGGCCAAAACAACTTTTAAATTTCTGTTTCTGCATTTTTGTCTTCTATGTTTTATGGTTAGAGATTTGAGGGTTGGTTCTCTTCAGATTTAAAAAATGTGAAAAAGAGGTATGATGACTATATATTTCAGTTTGCCAGGTTCTGTCCTAATACATGTTGAGCCTCAATGTAATCATTATTAACAAATCTCTTCACTCTTAAAATATCTCAATTTGGATGATAAATTATATGACCATCCCAATAATAAAATGCATGGTTACCGATGCTTGTGCATGGAATCACATCTTTAAGTGCTTAAACATTATTCCCACTTATTTATGAGTGATAGGGTGGATTATTTAGGAGTGGAGTGTAGGTTGTTTTCTTTCTTTGCTTTTTAGTATGAGTAATTTCATTATGCCACAGTTTTCTGTGAAGTTATGCCAAAAGCACCCATAAAGATCTCCTGAAAAAAACATAGAGTTTATTACATGTACTCCAACACAGGAGCATATTATTTGGCAGATTCTTAGCAGCACATAAAATGTAGGACATTAGGAAAGGGAATAGAATATTAGGAAAGGAAACAGACTATTAGCCAGTCACCTGGCTTGGTGATTTTTTTTTCAATGGTACTGAGGATCAAAACCAAGGGTGCTCTACCTCTGAGCTATACTCTCAGCCCTATTTTATTTTTTATTTTGAAATAGAGTCTCAAGATAATGAGGCTGACCTCAAACTTGCAATCCTCCTGTCTCAGCCTCCCAAGGACTGGAAATACAGGCCAGGCCTGTGCCACCATGCCCAGTTGTAACTTGAGTGACTTTAAAAGGTAAGTTTGCAAGGCAGAAACTGGGTGAAATTGGACAAAGTTTATAATATACCAATCTAATAGCTTTAGATTGCTGGCCACAGTGATGTGAGGAGCTAGAAGCATATCTTGATGGACACGCTGTTTATCAGAATAGTTTTGGTGACTAGCTGTTAGTCTTGGTAAGTAAGCTGTTTTAGATAATATGCAATTTTATCTTACCAAAGGAAATATTTTCTGATTAGTTGTTAACTTATTTATGGCTGTCTTGTTAAAGTCAGGAAGTTTAGTTCATCAATGATAATCTAAACTTCCAAACAACTTTTGCATATGAAATTGAAATGGCATTTGTTGTTTTCAGTAAAATTTTAATATTTTTAAATTTGTTTTGAGTAGGAGATTATATTTTATTCTACTTGTATTTATTTAGGTGAAAATATTCATAGTACTTGCTGGTCAGGATTATTAGGAAGCTGTAACTCATGTATCCATGCAACCCCTAGCACAATTTAAAATTGCTTATGATAAAAATTTCAGTAAATGTAGATTATGCACTAGCTAGATCTCACCTGTGAGTCTTGCCAGAAATTTTAGTACCTGGTTTTTATTTGTATCCAAAATTATATTGTATCAATGACATATAAAATCACTTGACTTTCAGTGTTGGTCAAAACATCCGTATAACATTAAGATGATATGTTCCAGTATTAAAATATCTCAAGTGTGCAGATTTGACATATACTCATGTTAAATTTTTAATCAGTTATTAAGAAAAACATTATTTTTGCAATAACAAATCAAGTCAGATGATATTTTAATATAAGAAGACTAACTTATTTATAATCTATAACTTTAAAATGACATCAAAATGACATGGGGTAATGGAGAAATGTGCTACTTTAATTATTGTTTGGTGTCTAGTAAAGAATAGTAGCAAAAATTAATGCATGAATTATATTCTTTAAAGAGATGTCCATCTTTTCTCCCAGTCTCATGTAAACATTTCTAGAATTTCAAGTAGAGGAAAATATTGATAGAATCAGTTTGTCATGTGGTATGTGAAATTCAAAACACAAAAGAACCAAGAACACAGTTTGCAAGAGCATTTTGCCATACTTATATTATTAGTAGCTCTAGATCAATGATTCTGTTTTAATATATAATGATTTGAATCTCTTTATTGGTAAATGTTTAAATAAATAAAATATTTACAATGATGTGTTAAATTTTTTTGTCTACTACTAAGTAGAGTAGTTCATCTAAATAATGCTTCAGTGGTTCAAGTTCACTTTTTAGAGAAAGTCATGATAACAATATGGAATGGGATTCTCCCACGCTCCAATCAGTTAGTCTAATTATATCTGTTTATAACTAAACCCATCAATGACAATTGATCTTCATAAAACGTTTGATATGGCAAATTTGTTCTTGTTTACTTTTAATATTAATTTTAAAATTTGTTTTTATCATAAGTTTATATATTAATTTATGTGGATATTTAAATATCACGATGATTAAATTACTTGTCAGCTGCAGGATTCAATAAATATTGTTTTATTTTTAAAAACTGTATTTTATTTTATTTATTTATTTTTAATGTGCTTTTATTGGCACGTTATTGTTTCACATCATAATGTAAATCATGTTGACATTGTATTTTAGGTCTTTAATTCTGTCCTGGAAGATACTAGATGGGCTCACAATAGGACTGAAATGTATGAATTAGGGGTGTATGAATTATAAGCTTTGCGCATTTTAGGGTAAAGATGTCAGAATACTTAAATTTAAATTTTGGTTAATTATCCAGCTACCTTTATAAGCTGAACTAAATCATTTAACTTCTGTAAGCCCCATTTTCTTTATTGATAGAGTGTGAATCTCTCATAGCGCTTTTTGGAGGATTAAATGACAACATGTATGTGGAACACTCACCACAGTCCCTGACACCAGGAAAGAACTGTATAAACTTTCAATGATGATTTCTTTTTCTTTTTTGGTACTAGAGGTACTTCTGAGCTACACCCCCAGCCTTATTTTATTTTACCTTTTTTTTTTTTTTTTTTTTTTTTTTGCGGTACTGGGGATTGAACTCCAGGGGCATTCTACCTCCGAGCTACATCCCCAGCCCTATTTTCTATTCTTTATTTTGAAACTGGGTCTCGCTAAGTTGTGGAGTGCCTCATTATGGTAGCTGAGGCTGGCCTCGAACCCGGATCCTCCGGTCTCAGCCTCCCAAATGCTGGGATTACAAGCGTGCGCCACCACGCCCGGCTGTTTTACCTTTTGTTTTGAAACAGTGTCTCACTAAGTTGCTGAGGGACCTTGCTAAGTTGCTGAGACTGGCCTTGAACATCCCCTCTTTCTGTCTCATCTTCTCAAGACCTGGAATTACCGGTGTGTACCAGCACACCTGGAAAAGAATTATTATTATAATCACTATTTTGTTAGTAGAAACTTCAATATATATCTGAGTTATGAGTACTTTTGAATTCCATGTTTTTATGGCTGTTGTGATTGCTTCCTCTTCAACCCCATTGATAAGGGAGGAATTCTCATCCTACAGTCACAGAGATGGTCAAACACAGGACACCTAGCACTAGACAATGAGATCCAGAGAGGCTTACTAGCTACATATCCTCAGAATCTGAGGGAAGAGAACAGTATATGCCATGTAAAGGCACAGGTGGGTTGTACCTGGGAAGAGAGTACATCAGCAGGGCCATGGGAGACAGGCTTCAGAGGAACTGGAGTGGGCGGTGGTCCTGGTTCCAGTGAGAGGGTGTGTTGGGTTTGTTTGAATAATTCTGCTGCTGGCCAGGAACTGAAACCCATACTCAGGGATGAGCAGGCACTGTGCCTGGCTCCTCTGAAGAGGTTTGTTTGGTTAGGGGGCTTATCTGTGACAGCAGAATGAGGACCTGTGGTTAGGCCATCATGGCCTTCCCAGGTGTAAATGTCAAGAAGGCATATAATATTTATTTCGGTTGTCATACCATAATGACATTGGTTTAATGCCAGAGTTAGACATTTTAAGTTATTAATGTAAGTTCACATTATAGCAGACATTAAATAATATGGAAAATAACAAGACTTCCAGTCTTTCACTTTGAGTTTATGCTTTGCAGCAGCAGCTTCTCCCTCCTCGTCCTCCTCCTTGTCCTCCTCGTCCTCCTCCTCGTCCTCCTCTTTCTCCTCCTTCTCCTTTTTACTGTAGCACTGGAGACTGAACTCAAGAGGTAAGCTTACCTCCAAACTACAACCCCAATCCTTTTCATTTTTATTTTGAAACAGGTTCTCACTAAGTTGTTGAGGTCTTGTTAAATTGCTGAGGCTGGCCTGGAATCCATGCTCTTCCTGTCTCAGCCTCCCAAAACCTGGGGATTACAGGTGTGTACCACCACACCTGGTGTTTCTTCTTTTTCTTCTTCTTCTTTTTTTTTGGAGGATAGGAGCTTCAATTCATATAATAATATATAGTATAATTCAATCAGTCCAAAAGACTTAGGTGGCAATTTTAGCTCAGAATAAAATTTCTGTTGCATTTATAAGGGCATTTTGTATTTTAAAAAATATGCCAATGGTCCTTTTTATTTTGTGTTTGTGATCTTCGGGTTGCTTTAGCCACTGTGTATTTTATAGTTTATGTGATTCTGGGTGTGATTACAAGGAAGCACATTATACCAATGTTCTATAATTTAAATGAATATCAATTTGCTGAGGTTGAATTTAGGTTGGGTCTTTTAGTTTCTTAAGTACTATTTGGTTATCTCTTTTATGTCCTTGCATTACAATTATCATGGAATATATATGGTGTAGTAAAATAGAGTCTTAAAGTCTATTCTTTGATAATTATTGTCTCCCTTAATTCAATATAGCCCCAGGTTATTGACTTAGAATGGCTTTAACATAGATGAATGCCAATTTTAAGCTTTTTCAGTAAACGCCTAAAGTTTTTTCATTACTAGATGTCGAATCTTAAATTTCTAATTCCTACATTACTTCCTCTGAAGTGTTTGGAAAACTGAACTAATTCTCTTAATTGTTGGTACACAATTTTGGCAAATGGTAGTGAAATTCCATTATATCTAACTTAAGCCCCATTTATTTGTCAGATCCTTTGCAATGGACAGTGACAATGCATGTAACATAAATAAAAATTTATAACATATTAATATATAATAATGTGAACTAATTAAGTAATGCAAGTGCTACAAAATCCACAAAAGTGTCTAAGTGTATGAATAGTAAACATTAGCATTGATTTGTAGTTTATCATATTTTTTCTAATTATTGAACTATCCTTTGGTTAGATTTAAAAACAAATATTACAGCCGGGCGTGGTGGCGCACGCTTGTAATCCCAGCATTCGGGAGGCTGAGACCGGAGGATCCAGGTTCGCGGCCAGCCTCAGCTACCTAGTGAGGCACTCCGCAACTTAGTGAGACCCTGTTTCAAAAATAAAGAATAAAAAAATAGGGCTGGGGGTGTAGCTCGGAGGTAGAATGCCCCTGAGTTCAATCCCCCGTACCACACACAAAAAAATAAATGAATAAAATAAAATAAAAAAATAAAAACAAATATTACAAAAAAAGAAAAGGACCAGTTACAATGAAATTTTCAATCTGTCTATGTGGCAGACATTGCTTTCTGCCTGCTCAATATTCGTTCTCTCCTATTTTTTATTAGAAGAATTCTAGTTTTATGTCTAACAGTAGTTGTAAACTTCTATCTTCCCTTGCAGCTAGAGATGGTTAAATGTCCGAAACAGAGTTTGCCAAACTTTCTTGATCACTGTGCTCTTAGTGCCTGGTCACTTTTTCATGACTCTCTTAAACCAAAAGAAATACCTAACTATTACCCTAGTGATTCTATCCAAACAACTTAATAAATATCTATGATCTACTAAGTTAGTACCCATGAAGAAAAAATGCACATTGATTCAAATAAAAACAACTTTAATTTCATTCTTGAATAACCAAAATTACTTATTAATGGAAGGGACATGCTTTGAATAGAGTGCAACTTTTTATCTTGGAGTTAGATTGGACACTGCTGCTCTCATTTTCTGCTCAACTTTCATTTCCACAGAGTACTTGCTTTTTTGTGTGCAACAGGATTCACTAAAAACCCAGCTTCTTAAAGATAAGTCATTTCAATCTAATTCGTTTCTAATTCGTTTTAAATTATGGAACCAATCCAAGTATCTGTCAAAAGATGAATGGGTAAAGAAAATGTAGTATATACACACAGTGGAATTTGCTCAGTCATGAAGAACAAAATTATGTCATTTGTAGGAAATTGGATGGAACTAGAAAATATTATGCTAAGTGAGAATAATGAGTCTCAGAAAGTCAACGGTGGTATGTTTTTTTCTCATTTGTGGAAGCTAGAGAGAAAACATAAGGGACTTCAAATAATGCGGGGAGAGAGAGAGACCTTCAGAGTAGTTGAAGCCTACTTTGGGGAAGGAATTAGGGAAGGGAAGAGGGAGGATGGGGGAAGGAAACTGTTTAAATAATACTATGACAATATGTTAAGGTATTACTATCAATCTCACTAATTTATGGGAGATTGGAGGGGAGAGTGGGGTGAGACCTGGAGTGAAATACACAATAATCTGTGTGCATGTATGTTTTTAAAACACTGGACCACTCTATGATTAATAATTATAATCTACCACTAAAATAATAATAATAACAATAATAATAATAATAATAATAATAAACACTGTTGTATGATTCCAATGGCATGAACTAACCTCATTCTTAACTGCTTTGGTCTAAATTTTTAGTCATTTCTCCATCAGCCTGAATTTGACATTTCCATACATGTGATTGCTATTGCATTTTACTTCTTATTTTATTTCATGGCGTTGGGGTACAAATCCTCATGTATGGTAGAAAAGCAATCTACCACTGAGCCAAATCCTCAGCATAATTGCCATTTGTAGGATTAATCAATATTTAGAAAAATGAGGAGATACTCAAAGGCCAGATCAAATTGATTGGGGATGATGTTTTAACATTCTCCAGGAAAAGAAAATGCTCCATCTTACTGAATCCTGGCAGTGGGTTGGTAAAACAGTGAAGTATTCCTGCAAAAAGATTTATATTCAGTAGCTAGGGTTAGGAACATTTGTTTTTTAAAAAATACATTTTTAATGGGCAACGTGATTAATCCTATTTACAAACACACTTCCAAACTTCTTTGTAAGACATGAAATTGTAGGAACACTGGACATTTGCCACTGACATAAATGAAAATGCCAGTACCCTTCCATTCAGTGTTAGCAATCTTGCTGGCTTTCAGTTTCATTTTATGTATTCCTTCCAAGCTCTCTAGCTGTCACCTCCTAGGAAAAGTCCAAGGACAAATGCTTTCTTTGCTATCTTAAAATGGAGACTTGTAAATTAACTGAAAAAAGAATACTTACCTCATTTGCCAATAAGGCAGAATTCTTTGGGAACAGTGGGTAAAAGTGAATAATAGTCAATTACTACAAATACAAAAACTCTTTTCATGGTTTATCAACATATTTTAACATGAAAGATATGTTCTTAAATTCTTCCCTTTCTAACTCTAATTTCCGAAGAACATTTCCTGTCCATATCTTTTATTTACCACTCCTACTTCCTGCTCCTCCCTCAGTCTAGACAAATCAATGTAAGTTTAATTTAGAGGGAACAGTGAAGGAAATTTGTTGCATAAGCGCAAAAACTTTTTGTTGTATGTGACTTAAATATCTTCTATTATTTAGATCTTATTCCTTTGTTATTAAATTTATACATGAGAACAATAATATTCTTCACAAATTTAAGGAGTATTTTATTGTAGAAGGCTTAGGAGTACAACAGACTGGGTTTATTTCCAAGCTTTGTCATTTAGTAACTACTGATTTCACTTAATAACTCAATAGAGGTGTTATCAGAGGCATTATTTCTAGGGTAAAGACAAGGAGATAAGTTCTCAGGGGGATTAAAAGCCTCAGTTATTTATTGTTCAACAGAATTAGCCAGAATTCCTAGGAAATCAACCTCAATTGTTTCTAAGGACTCAGACACTTCACAGAAACCCATCACCTAGCATGATCTTTTGTAGCATCTGTTTTTATAAGACTTCCAAATGAGACTTGGTACTCTGTGTTTACCCTTGAGAATAGAGACCATTGGCATCCACACAGCTAAACATATGTTAGGAAGTAAGAACTGAGTTCACATGTGTCAATGTGACCAAATATTGTTTCAAGAAATTTTGTCTGAGAAAAGATTACTCACCTTGGTAAATAGCAAACTTATTTTTTAAAAAAAGTTTGCTTATGGAGATGTGCTTCATCTCTATCCACAGAGGTAGTTTAGTGTGCTCCTCACGTGTCCACAAACCTAAGCCACTATATCTTGAGCCTTTCCCAGTTTGAACCAGTTTCCTGTCTTGAAAGACCAGCCTTAATGACTTGGTCTCAGACCCTAAAACTCTCTATAAATGATAACCTCCTCTGTTTTCTTTTCAAGATACTATTATTAATCTGTTGATGGTAGCATCCTCTTTTATCACAATGGGTTCAATTAATTTAGCTTTGCTTAGTAGCATTTTTCCACCGCTTGGTAGAAAGTAGTCTTTTAAGCAATTGTCAGCCAATACCACTGTAAAGTTTTTTACTTGTAAAGTTTTTTACTCTATCTCCTAAATATCACTGTTCAATAAGAAATTAAACATACTTGAAGAGAGAGCTGGCATTCGTTCTTGGCTCCAGGGTGGCAATCACTAATTCATGACCCATAGTAGTTTTCAGTGGCAATGAATATACTTGGTCCTGTTTGTGACATAGTGATGCATTAATATATTTCTTCTTTAATTTTGAATTCTTATTTTCTCTAGTAGAATTATTTTACATTTTTTTGTGTAAATGCTTCGGTTTTTCTTTTTGGACTTTATAATGTATCATATTTACACACTTCAAAAGTTTTTTTCTTATTTTTACAGGAATGTTTGTATGCGTGTTTTCTTTATTCAGGGCTGACCTTTGACCTGAACCTCTCACTGTGATGGCAAGGAGGATGTAGATGTGTTTCTCATGTCTCACACATATGCAAGGGGCATTGTTGACCAGTGCTCAGAAATTCATGATTGCGTGTGCACTGAGGCCACACTTCTATGGCAGGTGACTGAGTCTAGCAGAGACTCAGGTGTGAAACTCCTCTGAAAGGTGATGGTTTGAGCTCAAAGTTTTCACAATGGACTCATAGGCGGCTCCTCCTCCTCCTCCACCTCCTTCTCCTCCTCCTCCTTCTCTTCCTCCTCCTATCTCCTTTCTCTTCTCCTCCTCTTCCTCCTCCTCCTCCTCCTTCTTCTCCTTCTTCCCCCTTCTCCTCTCTCCTTTCTCTTCTCCTCCTCCTCCTCCTCCTCCTCCTCCTCCTCCTTCTTCCTTCTTTCTTGTTCCTCTTCTTGTGATACTTGGGATTGAACCCAGGGGCATTCTACCTCTAAGCTACACCTACAGCTCTTTTTTATTTTTTGTTTTTGAAACAGGGTCTCCCTAGGTTGCTGAGAGTCTTGCTATATTGCTATATTGCTGAGCCTTTTCATTCCTTATATAGAATTTCCAAGAAGGAGTGGGCACAGCCGAAGTTGGGACCTCCTCTTCCTCAGGTTTCAAAGATGGGTGGTGACAGGGTGGTCTGACCTTGTCCTCATGGATCTCAGGAGTCTCAAGTGGGGCGAGGGGCCATGAAATTAGGGATGTAGGCCCATTGAAGCTTCTGCCTAAAACCCTATAGGGTGGAATTACAGATTAGGAATGTTCCAGATTTTAAAACTATATTTTTCCTTTTCTTTCCCAATCTGTCTCCTTTCTGCCTAAATTTGTATTCCTTCTATTCTACCTCATCACAGGGACTATAATTGACCAATGGCCCAACTGCCAAGCTCTGAAAACCACCACAGTTCCCTGGGGGCTGGGTTTCAGAGCCTTTGTGTTTTTAACTCATTTTTTAAACATTTTTATACTTTTAGTGATGCATTGTAATTATACATCATGGTAAGATTCAAAGTGATGCATAAATACATGTTTATATATCACTTGGTGTATTTCCTTCCAAATCCTACTCCAATCTCCCTTCCTTCCTTTCCATATATATTAGTGAGATTGGTAATGACACCATCCTTCCTCAAGCCTTATTTTCCCACTCCCCATTTCCCTTTCCCAATTTTCTCTCTCATCTCTCTCTCTCTCTCTCTCTCTCTCTCTCTCTCTCTCTCTTTCTCTTTTCAGAGACAAAGACAGAGGTTTATTTAGAAAAGTGAGGATACATATTCAAGGGAGAACACAGGCCACATTTCTGCTTCTACAGTTCTTTTATAGAACCCTGTGAGGGGGTTGGTAGGATTGCGTAGCAGGGGTGGAGGTCTGGACTTCCTCTTAATCCTCAGGTTCTCTGTGTGATGGGTGGGTGGCCGGGCAGTGTCTGACCTGTCCCTCCCCATGGATCCTTTGTTTACTAAGCATCTCAGGTATCTCAGGTTGTGGAGAGTGGCCACTGTGATTAAAGGTGTGGGCTCATTGAGGCTTCTGCCTAAAATAGACACACTCTCAAGTCCATGGTTGGCTGGCTCCAAGGCAGAGGCATCATGGTTGCAGGAGAGAGAGAGAGAGAGAGAGAGAGAGAGAGAGAGAGAGAGAGAGAGAGAGAGAGAGAGAGGAAGAGAGGGAGGGAGAGAAGGGGAAAGGGGAGAAGGGATGAGAGAAGACAGAGGAGAGAGGAGAGAGGAGAGAGGAGGGAGAGGTAGAGAGAGCCCCTTCCACTTTTTTTTACTGGTCTCCTCCTTTGACTGAAGTCCCTTTTCTTTCCCATTTTCTCTCTAACTTCTACATATGAGAGAAAATATACAACCCCAAACTTTCTGAGACTGGTTGATAACAGCATAATATTCTCTAGTCCTATCAATTTTCTTTTTTTGTGTGTGATACTGGGAATTGAACTCAGGGGCATTCTGCCTCCAAGCTACACCCCCAGCCCTATTTTTTAATTCTTTATTTTGAAACAGGGTCTCACTAAGTTGCGGAGTGCCTCACTAGGTAGCTGAGGCTGGCTGCGAACCCGGATCCTCCGGTCTCAGCCTCCCGAATGCTGGGATTACAAGTGTGCGCCACCACGCCCGGCTCACCTATCAGTTTTCTTGTAAATGACATAATTTTGTTCTTCATGATTGAGTAAAATTCCACTGTGTATATATCGGTTACATATATATTTTTTTTATCCATTCTGTTGGTTATCCAACAGAGGTTATCCAACCTAGGTTGGTTCCATAATTGGGCTATTTTAAATTGTGCTGCTATAAACATGGGTATGCATATATCACTATAGTATTCTTTGATATATATATATTTTTAAAGATACTAAGAAGTGGTATAGCTGGGTCAATTCACTTTTCAATACTCTCTATCTTATTCTGTCACAATACTCACTTTTTGTGTTAAAGTCCTTCATCTGCTTACATTATAAATTTTTGAATATTTTCACTGTTCTGCTCTGCTGGTAGTACTCCCTATGATTTCTAATGACACTGTAAGTTGACTTATATATTGTAACTTTTAACTATTTCTTCCATTGTTCCAATGGGAGTTTAAAAGGAAAGAAGCAAAGTATGAGCATCTTAGGCTGTCTACTTCTATACTCTCTGCATTGATGCTAGTTAATGATAGTGGGTGAGAACTTGGGCTTCTCTTCAGTGTCTGAACTGCCTGGTTATTGAACATAGGAACTGGGATGAAAAGCCAAACCAAGTTGTTTCATATCATAAACTTGATATACTATAGATTTTTAAGTAATTTGTTTTTAATTGCACCCAAATTGCTCTGCTATGCACTCTTGCTCCACAGCTCTGTTTCTCTACTTCTGGATCTTTCTAAGTTATGTATTGGAAAAATCTAGCCATAATTTTTCAGGAAATCCCATCTTTTTCCTTCAAAAATATTTATTTTGCTTTGGAATACAAGATAAAGCTCTAGAATTTCAATTTTCAGCATATGTGCAATCTATTTCAATAGAAGATGATTGTTACAAGGAAGTAAGTTGATTGAATAGAAATAAAATGAAACTTTGTTTAGAGCAGTCGGAAGATTTTACAGACAAGGTGGAATTTGAGCTGAATCTTCTAGAATGAGTAAGAAATTTTCAATTCTAAAGCATTAGTATTGAATTTGAAGAAAGAATATGTAAAATTCTAAGGGTTTATGTGAACATTGCCTATCGATAAAAAAAATAGATATTAAAGTTTGAAAATGGAGTAAATCCTTAAAAAAATTCCTTTAGTTCTCTCTCTTTCTTTCTATCTCCCCCCTTCAACTTTATACAAAGTGCACACATGTGCACACGCATGCGCGCGCGCACACACACCCACACACACACACACACACACAGAGTTGCCTGAGAAAAGATATGTTCCAGTTTTCTAAATTACTGAGAAATGACACCTCTACTTTCCTACTGTTGACAGATTGACATTTTTTTTTTCCATTTCTGCTCAGTGAAATAATTTGGTACTTATTGAACAGTCTTAAAGGTTTGGAGGCCAGACTCTGTCCAGCAGAGTGACTGCCGTTTTCTACCATTTTCACCATTTCCATTCTTAACAACACAATTACAAATAAATGGTGACTGCCCAGGTTGTTTCTGACACTGATGTGAGGAGAAATATTGCAGAACCTGGCAGGCCTAAGCATTTAAAACTGTGAATCACCTAAAGTAAAGAATATTCAATTTCAATTGAGACAGATAATGAGCAATAACTTCCAGTGGATGACAAAAGAAACTTTACCCTGGGAGAAGGCTAAACTTGTATTGTCAACAAATTACCTTTCTAAAGTCTCTTTGTCATCTTTTTAGTGGCAATGAAATGTAAAATTAATAAGAAGACTGATACATACAATTTCCTTATTTGGAAAAGCCAACAGTAACATAGCCTTAGTAACTGAAACAATCATAGAAGTATTAAAGGTATTTTTTTTTGTATTGCTTTTTTTTAATTATTTTTCGTGCATTGTAAGCAAACATCTTTGTTAGGTACAAATTGATAATGACATATGTGCCCACATTAAGGTATGTATTTTTAAAATTTCTAGCTACATTCATATAATTAATATGTTCATGAACAATTAAAATTATTTGTTTTATGGTAAAAAATAACAATATCATGAAAAATTTCATACCATTGAGAAGAGAGGCAAAACAAATATTTCTCATACTCTTAATATCCAGGGAATATTTTAACATTTGATATTTCTTTCCAATATTTTTACAAATGGTATTAAACATTAATACTCAATATTTCTTTGAGCATATTATAAATGGACATTGATTTATAGGATTATAATACTAATAATTTGTTAATTGTTACATTCTCTAAAAAAAAACTATTAGGGATAAAGAGGGGCATTAAAATGATAAAGGAGTCAAAATTTTGCAAAGACATAACAATCCTTAATGTGCATTTGCCTAACAATAGATAAGATATGGGAGGCAAAAACTAATAGAATTGTATAGAGAAATGGATGAATCCACTATTATTGTTGTATACTTCAAAAACTCGCTATCAGAAATAGATCCAGAAGGAAGGAAATAAAAAAGCTATACATTAACTCAACAATACCATCAACCAATTGTATATAATGAACATCTGTAGATGACCTCATTATTCAAGAGCAGAATACACAGTTTTTTTCTAGTGCACATGCAGCATTCACCAAGACAGACCACGTACTTGACCATAAAACATACATTAACAATCTTAAAAGAATACAAGTCATAAATATCTGCCTTTAGATCACAATGGAATTAAACTAGAAATCAACACCAAAATGGTAGATGGAAAACTAACATAGTACTTGGAGATTAAACCACAAACTTTAAGATAATACATTGGCCAAAGAAAAATTCTCAAGAAATATTTTAAGAAAATCTTTAAATAATGAAAATAAAAATATAACTTATCAAAATTTGTGGAATGCAGAGACAGCAGTGCCTAGAAGGAAATTGATAGCATTGAGGGTCTGTATTAAAAAAAAAAAAAAAAGATCTAGCATTAATCATCTAAACTTCCACCTTAAGAAACCAGAAAAAGTAAAGCAAATTGACTGATTTTCCCCCTTGTCCTAGATTTGAAAAATCTATAAAAAATTAATTATAGTATATAATTAATCATGTATATTATATACTATAATTAATTTTATAGATTTTATGATAATATATTTATATTATAATGTGGGAATTATAATATAGTAAAATTAACTAATGTTATATATATATAAACTCTAGATTATGATTTCCAACTTATTTTAATGCACCAGTTTCAATTACATTGCAATATTCACAAAATTGAAAACTTGGAACCTAATGGACTATATCAAAGGTAAACAGAAGAAAAAAGAAAAATTAGAGCAGAAATTAATTGAATGGGAAAGAAAAGGAAGTAATTAAATGGAAAACAGGAAATGAATACAGAATATCAGTGAAACCTAAGGCTGGCTTTTTAAAAAGATTGATAAAAATGTATATGCCTAAGAGAGTCAGTTTATGAAAAAAAAAATGCTAATACCAGAAATGAACAAAGGGACATCACTAAAAACCCCATAGACATAAAAAAATCAAGGAATATTGTACATAACTATGATAACTTGATGGAATGAACCAATTCCAGATACAAACTGACAAAACTCACAAAAGAATAGATTGAATAGGCCTGTATCTAGTAAATAAATCAAATTAATTATTAATTTCCAAAACAAATAGCACCAAAAAGGCCCAGAAAGCCTCACTGGTGAATTTTACCTTACACTTCAGGATAAAATTATTTAAGTTGTTATTTCACTGTTTTAATGTAATATTCATTTTAAAGTAGGAAATAACCCCATGAGGATACTCTACTATATTCTCTATTGAAGGATGAGGGATATGGGTGGAAGGAGAAGGCAGAATTTTAAGAATGAAGACTTTATTAAACCTATGTAACTTGGCTTAGATAGATTTGAATAAGCTTTTTAGAATTTCATTTTCTTTTAAATTTTTTCCATGGAAAAATCTATGAACACATATCACCTAGAGAAAATATTATCTTTATGTCTTTTATATATTTTACTTTAGTTAATTATATTGCATTATATGTACTATATTTCATAATTTATATCATGTTATGTAGATTAATTTGAAATTTGATTTATACTGTCTCTTTTCCAATTGTATCTTTATTCACATAGATATTTTCTAGCAAGACAGGGTGAGAGCAAATAGGAAGGGAAGTAGTAGATTTTTAACAAAAGTTGATGAGCAAACACCACATAAAACTAATAATATAAATATAAGAAATGGAAAGTAAAAACAATAAATTAAAATTATCTAAAAACCACCAATATTTTTATTATAGGACCCTATCATATTAAATGTCAATTTTTAAATATAGACACAATTTTCCATATTTATAGAACCTTAGATTTTCCTGCCATAGGAGTAAGAGAGGATACCACTTTAGAACATTTTTGTTTTTAAAATTCTGATGAAACTTTTTCCAAAATGTATGAGTAGAATTTAAAATGAAAGTTAACAGCATTAGAAAATCATTTAATAGTGGAATAAAAAAAATTCCAAGTCATGTAGCATCATAATATATGTGTGTGTGTGTGTGTGTGTGTGTGTGTGTGTGTGTGTGTATAGCATATATGTGGTATATATGTATGATATATATATATATATATATATATATATGCTATATATAGGTACACACACACACATATAATTTTTTTTTTGAAATCTTGCCCCCAATTTGAATTCAGTTGATTCAAATGTAAAATCCCATGAAATACAAGCCAATAGAAATTGCACTTCTTTCTTGGCCAAAATAGTAGCATTATAGAACAGCTGAAAACCACGTTTTCATGTGTTTGTAATTTAATTCTCTTCTACCACCTGCATGTGGCAAACAATTCATCACTTTCCAACTGTAGCTTTGCCAGCTGTTGAAAAAATGGAGAACACATTTGACTCTTTAAAAAGTATTTTGATTCCCCAGCTATGTTTCCATGTCAGTCAAGTATATACTGACTGTCATTCTTATTGGCCATCTAGAATTTTGCCATTCTGTGGAATGGATGCTGTTGGCTCAGTCAATTGACAAGGTATTGAGATAATTGTTAATTGAAATTGTTACTCAAAGCTGTTGAAACTACCCAAAAGAATGGAAACCAAACTATCAGATTGACGCATGTATATCTATGTTTATAGCTACACAATTCACAATTACCAAACTGTGGAAACAGCCAAGATGAATGGATTACAAAACTATGGGATATGTACACAGTGGAATTTTACTCAGCCATAAAGAAGAACAAAATCATGTTATTTGCCAGGAAATGGATGCAACTGGAAAACATTAAGTGAGATAGCCAGTCACAAAGAGTAAAAAAGCATATATTCTCCCTAATATGTGAATGCTAGGGAGAAGATGGGTCATAAGAGGATCTCCAGATGAAAAAGAAGAGACCCTCAATAAGCAAAGAAGTTGACTTAACTGAAAGGGATGGATGGGGTAGGGTGGGGTGGGACACCCTAATGCACATGATGTACTTTCACAAATATATCAAGGTCAATCACTAAACTGAACTTGAGAAGGAGGGAGTGCGAGGGAGTGGTGTGGGAATTGGGGAAGGGGTTAAATGAGAAATGTGTGCATATATGCCTTCATCAGCTTGTACCTAACAAAGATGTATGATTAAAATGCACCAATTATTATATTTTTTAAAAAAGCTGTTGAAACTGAAGGAAAAGGGTGTGCAAACAGTCCTAAGTTTCTTCGTGGATCTGACTAGCTATGAGAAGGCTGTGTGTCACTGAATATGTGAACAGACTTTAGAGTTCTGCATATTGGATTCAAATCTTGGTTCTTTTTTCTAGCAGTGTGACTCAGAAACAAATTTTATTATATTTCTAAGTTCCAGTTTCTCTACCTACAAGGTAAGGATGTATTTATATCTTAAATATTTTTGAGCCTTGATTATATATCAGATACTAGATAAGTGCTAGGAGTATAATGGTGAAGATGACATTTATATTTATTGACCTAGTAAAGATCAAAGCATAGAGAAGTACAGCATTAAGAATAACCACAAATGAACCGGGCAGTGGTACAAGCCTATAGTCACAGTACTTGGTAGGCTAAGACAGGAGGATCACAAGTTCAAGGTCAGGCTCAGCAATTTGGTGAGGCCCTTAGCAACTTAGCAAGACTGTTTCAAAAATAAAAAATAAAAGGGTTGAGGTGTTGCTCAGAGGTAGAATACCCTTGAGTTCAATCCTCAGTACCAAAAAAAAAAAAAAAAAAAAAAAAAAAAAAAAAAAAAAAAAAAAAAAAAAAAAAAAAAAAAAAAAAAAAAAGAAAAAAAGAAAAAAAGAATAACCACAAATGTATTCATTATTTTCTAATTGAAGAACTGCTGTAAAGAGAAGTATTGCAAACTACCAGAGATTATTATATGGGAACATGATTTAAGTAGAAGTTAGTGAAGCCTTCTCTGGAGCAGTTATATTTTATTTGATATTAAAATAATGAATAAGAGATGATTTATAATAGTATTAGAGGGAGAAAGGATTAAAATTCAGTTTAGTGATGGGAATCCATACGTACAGAAGCCCAGAACTTTCAAGGAAATAATTGTAGAGAGAAGAGGTGAAGATGCTGTGAATTTGGGATGGAGATGAAGATTATAAAGGCCATATGGAGAATTTGGAATTCCATCTTAAGTCTGTAAACAAGGGTCAAAAGTAGAAGACTAGTAAAATCAGATAGGCACTTCTATAAGTCTATTTGGTGTACTGTTTGGAGAATGAGCTGGGGCGGAGAAAGAGTAGATGCAGGGAACAGGCATGAGCTGAGTGTCTCTAGCTGCAACCTTGGAAAAAATGAGGACAACTTGTAATACAGTTGAGATGTAAAGAAAGGATGAAGCTCATAGATAATTAAAGAAGACATTGGTGTTAGTGATTGGATAGGATGGGAAAGGAGACTCTGGTTCATCTTTAGGAACTGGATTGTGGTTGTACTATTCAGTGAACAAGGGAACCTCAAAGAAGACCAACTTTGGAGGAAGATGATGAATCATCTTTGGGACATGCTGACTTTGGGATGACTTTTGCTACATTTGAGTAGATACATTAAGAAGACCTTCAGCTATATAGAAATGAAGATGAAGAAGGGGTTTAATATGATGCTATGAATTTGGGAATTACCCGTGAATGGATATTTACTGAATTCATAGATGTAGATTAGATTGCCTAGGGAGAAAGTAGAGTAAAGGAGAGTAGAGTAAAAGAAAAGTAGGGAGAGCCAGTTGTAGTGGCTGATGACTGTAATCCTAGTACTTGGGAGGCTGAGATAGGAGGTTTGCAAGTTCAAAGCCAGCTTCTGCAATTTAGCAAGGCCCGCAGCAACTTAGTGAGACCATGTTTCAAAATAAAAAATAAAAAATAGGGCTGGGGGTGTAGCTCAGAGGTAGAACACCCTGGGTTTAATCCCCAGTACCACCAAAGTAATAATAATAATAATAATAATAATAATAATAATAATAATAGCCAACAATTTATTCTTTAGGGTTATCAATATTTGTAGTCTGAAAAAAATGTTTGAAGTCTAAGTAAAACACCAGAAGCAGGTCAGGGTGACTGAGGAGTGATTGAAGATTTAGACGAAATGTGGCTTAAAAACTGCTAAACTCTTTTTGATTTTTTT